>OENM01000977.1:0-49618 GCA_900239745.1 Rotaria magnacalcarata
AGTGCTTCCGATCGCTCTCAAATTCGGCAATGACATGTTCGGGAACGATTGGACCTTCCAACAAGATGGTGCAAGGCCACACACCCATGCAAAATCGCAAGAATGGTGTGCTAAGCACTTTCCGTCGTTCATTGACAAGGACCATTGGCCTCCAAATAGTCCAGACTTGAACCCATTGGATTACTGCATCTGGAACGAATTCGCTCAACTAGTCAAGTGGGATACGGTGACATCTAAAACAACATTGATCACTGCCCTAAAACGTGCTGTTCGTGAAATTTCTCAAGATGTAGTTGAGAAAAGTTGTGCTTCTTGGACAAATCGATTGCATCGATTGTCTCAAGACAAAGGAAATTATATCAGATAATAAAAATATCCGTATTTGTAGAGAATCGAACGACGATTCTTTCAAAAAAAATATCAGCTCGAACGAATGAAAACTCGCGGAGATAATCGAGAAATACGAAATCCATCATTCTTTATGGCCCACCCGTTACATTTTTCCATGACTTAAAGTTATTCAAGTGCAAAATTTTAGTTATTTCTTTACGATGAAACACATATCTAAATACGTATTCAGTGGATCTAAGAATCAGTAAATATTATGAAAACATAATTATAATTTCAGTGCAGCCAATAGCTTATTGTTTAGAACAATTTCTACTCTAGATTATTGTAGAATCATTGATTTAATACGAAATGAAATACTACGATAAATTGAATTGCGCTTTATATAAGTACAAGGCACATACTTTATCATCAATACATTCATTAATCTGGATCGATAAATTGATTTCATAATCAAATTCAGAATAGAATCTATATGAATACGTATTTAGATATGTGTTTCATCGTAANACATTTTTCCATGACTTAAAGTTATTCAAGTGCAAAATTTTAGTTATTTCTTTACGATGAAACACATATCTAAACACGTATTCAGTGGATCTAAGAATCAGTAAATATTATGAAAACATAATTATAATTTCAGTGCAGCCAATAGTTTATCGTTTAGGACAATTTCTACTCTAGATTATTGTAGAATCATTGATTTAATACGAAATGAAATACTACGATAAATTGAATTGCGCTTTATATAACTACAAGGCACATACTTTATCATCAATACATTCATTAATCTGGATCGATAAATTGATTTCATAATCAAATTCAGAATAGAATCTATATGAATCTTTTTCTGGTCTGAGCCATTCTATATAGAACTATTGGAAAGTAAGTTTATTCCAAGTTCATCTCAATTATTAACCTTTTGATGAGCCCAAATCTTGAACAAAATTATAGTAGTGGTCGATTTAGTTTAACGACATGTGAACATTACTGTCTACTAACAAACGAAGAGCAATTAATTATGAATTCGTAATATATCTCTGTTTGATTATTAAGATTTATCGAAAGGAATTCAATCCGAAAAAGTTATACAAAGAAAATTTATGAAGGACAAAAGGAAAACAGATTAATGAGTTTCTAAAATTCTGCATAGAATTTATCTCTGTAAGTCATAAATACGGGAAATTAAAAAAAAATTTCTTCCTATCCTTTACTAATTCAATAATCATATTAGTACTCAACTAAGAACTCATCGGATCGAGCGGAACCGACGGAAAACTCGACGAAACACTGGAATATTAGAAATAGTAAGTATAAAACACGTATATCGTAATTCGTGAGTTGTTTTGCTGAAGTTTCTTTTCAGCTGTTTCATTTCATCCATAATATCAACAAACAAATATCCAACTATAACAAGTGAAAAGTACTTTCAGATATAATCTACATTATCATTTTATTAAAGAAAAACCAGAAAAAGGATTTAAAAGGAAAACAACAATTTATAAAATTGCATTTATCACACACTGAGTTCAGCTATTGAAACAAGACATTTGGCTCGTTTATTCATTTCATTAACAAATATATCAAAAGGCATAATTGTTTGTATTAAATAATTTTGTTCATCATTTTCTACAAAACGATTTAAAGAATATTCAATAGGTGAAGCAATTTTCCATGAACGTAAACATGGATAATGTTCACCAATAAATGTAGCTGCAGCTAATTGTGTTGTTAGAGAATTCGGTCCACGTACACTTAAACATTTTAATGATGATACACGTTGACAACAAGCTATTAATTCTAAATAGTCATTTGATGAGAAACGATTGTAATCAAGTTCTAATACAACAAGTCGTTTTTGTTTCATTATAGCAAGTAGTAATGTACGCATAAAACGATTTAAACGATTTGTACCTAAATCTAAGTGTAAAAGTTGATGTCGTGTAGTCATTTGACATAAAGTAATTAGGTCATTTTCAGATAACGAACAAAAATCAAGATTTAATACATCTAATGAATATTCAATAGAATTTAATATCTTTTCAAGACAATTTGTTACTGGTGAACCACTTAATGAAAGATTTTTTAAATATTTTAATTGTGATAGGACAAGACAAAACTGTTCTAAATCATCGTGATTAAGACGAAAATCAATAAAATTACATGATAAATCTAATGTATGTAATTTTGTTAAACTTGGTAATCGTGGAAGAAAATATTTTAAGTTCTGTCGTGTTAACACATTATAGGGAACACGGAGTGTATGAACAAACTAGA
Organism: Rotaria magnacalcarata; assembly: GCA_900239745.1. Taxonomy (NCBI): domain Eukaryota; kingdom Metazoa; phylum Rotifera; class Eurotatoria; order Philodinida; family Philodinidae; genus Rotaria; species Rotaria magnacalcarata. The sequence goes on from OENM01000977.1 coordinate 2,626, forward strand.
AAAAAAAGAAACAATTCTATTGAATAAATTAAGAAGAAATAACAGCGCGAACAATTATTTACTCGTTTATCAACATGATCAAGAAAACTGGTAACCAACGCTAAACCAATACAACGTATATCAATCGTACATATTTGTAATTGAATATTGGGCGTGGATGTACGTAGAGCTGATAGAAGTTCAACATATGTTCGATAATCTTGAACAATGCAGTCAAAACGAATAATAATTATATCATCGGGATATGAACTTGTTTTGATGAGATCATCATTAGTGTCATTTGAATTTACTAATTGAATATCTATACGAAAGAATTGACTAAGAAATTTATTCTTGTAATCGAATCCAACTTCGTATGTGTATTTCATATTTTTTTTACAGTGCACACGCTGTTAACAATCATTGATAAAGGTTTTATTGTTATTCTTTTATTTAATCTTCGAAGAATAGAATGCAAAATTCATTCATAGATCAATAGAGAAACCTAATTAATTTATGATCTTTGATTGTATGTGAATATTTTCGGTCACAATCCATTGATGTAAGAACCGAAGCATAGCATACATGAGGTATCTATTATTGTCTGCAACGAAGGAAAGATGATTTTACTAGTAATATCTTATCATGCCTCTGATGAACTGTTGCTAATGTATTTTTTTATTCTGTTCGTCATAAACTGTGGCATATTTAGGAGTTAGTCTTTCGTATATCCTGAAGCGGGAAGTGATAGTGATAGTTACGAATTTCTACTCCATTTACTTCAATATTCCTTTTCAATTATGTTGCAAAATATCTATCATTGTCATGCAATCGTCGTTAATCGTCATCGATTATATTTCCATAGTAACAGAAGACAACATGCATCAAACTTCTCTCCGGCAGAATAGCGTAGCAACGGAAAAATTCCTAACAGACTTTAGAAAACGTATGAATTATATTCGAAATTGAAATCACATATTATTGTTAAATTAGAATAGTGGCATAAAACAAGTCGTGTCTCTGGCTATCGATCAGCATGAGAAAAAAACATAATCTAATTGATGTTACCTATTCAAATTTTTAGTTATCAGTAAAATGAGGTTGCTGAACACAAAATTTTCACATTTTAGCCTTGGAGAAACTCTTGGATAAGTCTTTTTTGTTTTATTTTACCTGTACACAGTTTTATTTCATCGTCATTACTATTCTGATCGTCACATTTTAGAACAGGTAATAAATGTTGATGTTGTTGATGATAAATATCAATTAATTGATTTCGTTTCGATTCTTTTTCTGCTAAACGACAATGTGTAGAAATATATCTCAATATTAATTCTACAACAGGAAAATTTGTCACATCAAGTATACGTAAATTTGATTGTTTCGTTTTATTTGTTTGTTGTTGTCTTATTGAATCAATAAAACGTGGAATTAAAATAACTGAATATTTAATAGCTTGTTTAGTTCTTTGTAAAGCAGTTTTATCACACAATAACATTTTCAATGATGTTAATTTTTTTTGAACAAAATTTTCTAAACGAAATATTCTATATGGCCATCTTGCTATTAAAATATTTATACATGAATCATCTTGACTACAATTTAACGCAGCACGAAATAATGGATAAAATAATTCTTTCGGTATTATGTCACATGCATATTCAGTTAAAGATTCATTTTGTACAATTAATGGACAACATAAATCAGATAATTTTGATACTTGAGCTTTATCATCGCATATGTTATTAGTATTATCTTCATCATCATCATAATTTATTTGAAAAGTAACTCCATTACGAAAAAATAAATACGAAAAATCATTCGAAACTAAATTTGAGTGTTGATCAGACATTACGTTTTTTTAATTTCATATAAATTAAACTAGAAACAAACGTAGTATATTCATTTATTCCAGCGTTTTTAACAGAAATCTAAAACACAGTACATTTAGGTACTTTGCTTCTATTGGCAAAGTGTTAGGTGGTACTTTGTGAGGAACAATAAAGTAGCTAAAGTGCCAACAGGAAGAAACTTAAGAAAAACAAAGAAAAAAATATATGCTATTGACCATTTTTAATTAATAAAATGTTTCTGTACAAAAAAAACAATATACAAAAGACTTGTAGATAAAAGATAAGATACACATATTCATCTGACTAGCTTAAATAAACATTTTTCTGAATTAACCTTTAGTATTGTGTATACAAAAAAAACAAATAAAGTACAATTTACTATTGTTTTTCTTCTTCTTGCTAGCCATTGGCTAACAAATAAACAAAGTACTTTTTTATTTTACAGAGTACCATCAGGGTATTTTGTTTTTCCGAGCAAAGTGCAAAACACGGTACTTTTTCAAAATCGTAAGTACCACGGGTACTTTGCTTTTGTTTGTGGTACTTGATATTAAAAACACTGATTTATTCATTCATATAGGATTGAGTCCAAAAAAATCCATAATTTGTTCTATGGCCTCATGCTTGTCGATAGCGATTGGTGAGAGGACAATAAACGATTGGAATGGCTACATTTAGAGTGTGGTATATTAGAGATAGGATATATCTATAGTTATTTTCGATATAAATTTATAGATACGTTGCTATGTAATCTCAGGAAAATTTAGTCAACTGATGTATTATGATTCTATGATTGAAAGCGTTCCTATTTTATGGATGTACGTATAACTATATTATGCGTGTATATAAACAAATCGAAGATAGTTGACTCGTCTATGTAAAGGTGAATGGGATGATAACTAACTTTTGTTTTTCTCCTTCTTTTTGAGAACAAAATCGATCACCGCAATACAAAACTTTACTACTGTGTGTGGGTAGAACAGATCTCAAAATATATCGTTATAAAAACGTTTTATATAGGTTTAGATCTTTTAATTTAATACTGATGATATTAGTGGAATGACAAAAAATAAACGACGATCTAATTCATGCACTTTCCTCTAAGATCAATGCATACTTTATTTTTTTATGCAATACGATTCTGATTGAATATGAAGAATCTACTCAATGGAGCTGATGTTTTCTATTAGTCTAGTTTGCTTTTGTTCTAAGCCTGAAAAAAGAACTTCATAATAATAAATATTTTAATTATTTTCTTCCTAGGATTTCCACGAAACACAAGATCGTTGGTCATAAAAGCAGATTTAATATAAATAATCGATAGATTAGATGGGAGAAGATTTTAATATTTTATCGATACATGATTTTAAAACAAAAATCGGCGATGTATGATGAATTTTGAAATCTCCTGTAAGTTTAATATCATAAAAATTAGTGTCTTTTGTTTTGTTCAATGGAAACTACCTCAGCAAATTTTAGTATTCATGAATAAATACATACATTTTTCTATTTCAATCTTGTCAATATTCACTAGTTTATTTTTTATTTTATTTTTTGTTTGTAACTATAACTCACTTTATTGTATCCTTGATTAAATCAAGTATTATCTATTCAATAAGATTTCCATATTCGTTGGAGTCTCATAAGCATGATTCATTTTCCATTTTCTAGGAATTGAATATTATACACCTACTATCTATTGCGATTGTAAGAATATTATTATTGTTGTCGTCAGTAGATTTTATTTGACGTCTATTTCAAATGAGTTATCAAGCTATATAATCTTCATTTTCTTCTGAAAACTTTTGCAAGATATTCATCCAATACATCTATTCTCATTTGGTTTAGGACACTTTCATCGAGTTTGTACGCGCTATTTAAAGTTAATCTGATATTGAATTATATAAAAACGAAATATTTCTATGTAATTATAAGTATGGTACAAATATTTGCATTTTAGATTTCAATGAACCTCGTACGGCAACTATGAAACGTGTGATTGGATACTTGAAATACATTTGGAAAAAAAACAAATATTCTAATAGCTAATTTATTAATCTAAATGAGTCGATTAAAATATAAATGTCATCGGTGTGATTGATTTCCATGATATTGTGAATGTCAATCAACTGATCTCAAATTTGCGTGTTAGTGTGCACAATCGACTAAATTGAATGAAGATTTATAGCAAGAAAAATTCACTCTAATTACTATTATTCAGATTGTTGAGGTATGTGAGAATTTCAATTTGTAGATAGTTTTCGCTTCAATAAATATATTTATCTGTGCTTCTTTCCATAAAATTCAATATATGTCGTATCGAAATCGATATTACGAAAGAAAGACAATATATCAAGATGAAATATTTATATATGCGCGACGAAACACTTACAGAATAAAAATATTTTTCGACAAGAATTTCTTCATTCGATAGTCTACAGAGAATTGATATAAACTATATTGGTTTGTACACCTTGTTGCTTTCTTTATCATTGTTAGCTATTTTACTGAGTTGCTGACTTCGTGCAAAGTACAAAATAAAAAAGAAAGAAAGTTACGATCCAAGTTTTGTACATAATGAGATTCTCTTTTATATCCCGAAAATAACAGCTTGAACAAATGTCTTCAGTTTAGAAAATATTCATTGCTAAACAGAAACCAGTCTAAATAGAATGCACCGCTTGCAGAGAAATCGAACGCATCGGTAAGTCTTAATGACATAAAATAAAGTGTTAAAATGACCTTTTCACTGGAAAATTCTGTAGACAGATAGACAAAAAGAATATTCTTTTATTCATACATCAAATTTTCCATACATGTCATGTTTGTAACGAACATGCTGCAACATTTCAATTTGGCATTCAATATCCTGAAGTAGAAGTGTCATTTGTGACTGAGACATGCAAACTATTTCAAGAGTCATAAGATCTATCTATGAACTGAGATTTCGATAGTAAACTTAGTGATATGATGATAACTTGCCTTTAGAGAGCTATCGATATCAACTCTTTTACTAGGTTCACCGCGAATTTCCTATGGGCATTATATGAAGTTAACGAGCGAGATACAATTTGGATATTTCATTCATAATTGAAACTTTCCATGTAAATGCGAATCCATTATGGCAAGACTTGGATCTAGTTGGCAACTCAGTAAAATGTTCAAGCCTCGAAAATAAAGCAACAAATAGATAAATCATGATAGTTTTTGCCGCGTCCGAATAGACTAACTAATGAGAAAAGTCTCATCTAAAAAGATTTCAAATCCCCTGAAGAGATACCATCAAAGAATCGGAGCAAAGTTGATTGCGGGCTTTCCTATCAGATAAAGTACTTTCTTCGATGGAGTTTCGGTCTAAATACGCAACTGTATAATGATGGCAAAATATTCTTTCGCAACATTCACTGTGATGAATCTATATTTAATTTAAATGATCAGTTAATTTTCAAAACAATTAGATCTAGTATTTTATATATTTAATTGTTAGCATACAATATCGTTTTCTAGATTTTAATATTTTCGCTTCACATTTTCTACGCACTCATTTAATATCTACTTTACATGCTATATCTATATAAATACATATATATCTGTATCGATATATGAATGAATATGAAAGATAAAAAATGATTTTCTATTTATTAGTCAATATTGAATCGAATACATTTTTTTATCATTATCTTCTAGCTTGTGCGATCTTCGCGTTTGCGCTTCATTACGAATTGAATACGCACATATTTTCGTTTCTACTTCGCATTGATCTAACAGTTTATTGCGTATTTCATCTATGATCGGACGATGACGAATAATAATGCGCAATTAACGCCGAATCGATTAATCTGAAAGAATCCGTTTATTGATTCTCACAGAATGCGAAACTATGTATCCGTAATTTTTATTTTCTGTTTTTTATGTATATTTGTTTTGTACATCTTTGTTGTTTTGTTTTTGTTGTGATCTTTCTTCTGATCATTTCGATATCAACGTTGTAACTGATTTAAAGATAGAAAAACCGACGATCAAGATAATTGAATTGCGTTTATATTTTTTAAGCGAAAATGTTTTTCTATTGAAATGAATCAACGTTTTTTTTTTTTTTTGAAAATGCAGATACGAACATAAACAATGAATGGACCAACTAAAATAGTGAAAACAAAATTATTTATTGGTAATCTTGATCCAGCAACGCGGCCAGGTACACTATCAATAGAATATGTTTTATTTTGATGAATTATGTGTTTAACTAGATGAATTGAATGAGTTATTTTCAACTTTCGGTAGTATTCTTGAAGCATCGGTGATTAAAGATTATGGATTTGTGGTAAGAATATATATATATATATATANTCAATAGAAGAAGCGGAAAAAGCAGTACTTGCATTAAATAATAAAGAATTTCATGGGAAACGATTACGTGTTGAAGTAAATGATAGCTAAAGCACTGCAAAAATTCTTTTTAGTGACATTTTTCTCCTATTAGCTTTCAACGAGTACAGTTCGGCATCGACCTGGTCAACCGGAGCCTGCTAGTGCTTTAAGACAGTATGATTGTTTCATTTTTGCATATTATTAATAGGTTAATGTATTTTCTCTAGTTCTCGTGCACGTGTTCCAACTAGAAGTAATAACAATGGTGTACATCAATATAGTCCAAATGCATCAGTTGGTGGTGTTGGTCCAATGCGTCATAATAACTCAACTTGGACTCGTCAGCATATTCGTCCTTTTGATAGTGTCCCAATTGATCGTGGCATTTATGATCGCCCTCGTCCATATAATGTACGACTGGATCCTCGCCGCTATTACGAAGGTGAACGTGATAATAGTTATGATCGTGGATATGATGCATCAAGTTATGGTAGTAGCATACCTATTGGACCGTCAGATGCACAATCTTATCATGGTTTACCTCCGCATGTTCGAGTAGATGATTATGGTCCAAGCCGGTTAGCAATAACATTATTCCGAAGATACAAATTTTCATTTTTGTTTCATAGATCCTATGATCGTCATCTAAGCGCACCAGCAATTGATCCATATTATGGTGGTGAAGTATCTCAAGGGCCTCCGCCTGAAATAGATTCATATCATAATTATGATCCTTATGAAAAATATTATGCTAGTCGACCACGTGATCCGGAATTTCCTGTTCAACGGTTAGTTTTTCAACATAGTTTGGAAAAAGAAAACATTTTATTTTGCTTCTTTTCTAGTGCCTATAATCTTTATTCTAATTATTGTAATGATCCATATACAACCGCTAGTAGTCATGGATCACTTCGACATGATTTACCAGTCGGTTTACAACAACCACAAGGACCTTACCCACCATCTCATCGACAACATCAATCATACACAAGTGAATCATATAATTCTGCTCAATATTATGGTGCACAACAACATTAATCTCTAATCATATAACTAAATCATTTTAGTGTGTATATGTAAACTGATTACCATTGCTTTATTTCTTATGTGTATTGAAAGAAGGAAAAACCTTTAGTTTGTACAAAGTGTTCTGCTTAACTCATATGTATTCTCTCTCTCTCTCTCTATACATATATATATCCATGTTTATATTAGATGACAGATAATAAGCGATTTCAGAGTCAAATTCTATTAATTGATAAAAGCGGTGTTAGAATATATCCAGAATTTATTACAGTAAGTTTGAACAAGATTAAAAACAAATTTATTCGTTTTTCAATAGCCTTTAGTTCATCAATTGAAACCAACTAGTGAATATGCTAATGTGGATATTTGTTTTGAACATAATCAATTAACTATCCAACGTAATGATCAATCAATAATTTTATTTCGAGTATGTTTCTTTTTGAATTTTTTCAAAACAGAATCTCAGCAGATTTTTGTGGTATAAGTATAATAAATTACACATGTCACAAATGTTTGACATATATCACATAGGTTTATATCAACAATGTTCTATTATAATATACGAAATAATTTCTTATTGCATTTTCTGAATAAACATGTCTCATACCTTATATTTTAATTTCGTTGAAATTACAATCAGAGATGAGTACAGGACAGGACGGTCCTGCTGTCCTGGCGTCCTGTCCTGTCCTGTCCTACAGGGCAGGACAACCTCTTAATTTTCGTCCTGTCCTGCCGCCCGCCAGGACGAGGTCTAACAGGACAATAGGGCAGGACAGGACAAAAAAAATTGTCCTGTGCTCATCTCTGATTACAATAACTGTTTTTCTATATCATTTGAAATTGAAAATATTTGTTCTCTGTTTATTGTTTAGCGTCCATCCTATTGTCCATTTACGAATCTTCATTTACAAAATAACTCGTCAAACATACCAAATAATCCATCGAATTCGATTGCAATCGGCGTAGTTGTATTATTTGAATCTCATGATCATCGTGTTTTGATAACAAGACGAGCAAGTCATTTGCGGACATATCCGTCATGTTGGGTATGTCCTGGTGGTGGTATTGAACAGGATGAAACAGTAAATATATCGTATTATTTTTATACTGACGTTAAATAGATTAACCTAGATTGAACAAGCAGGTATTCGTGAATTATTTGAAGAAGTAGGCATCGAAGTAAATAAAAATGAACTAGAAACATCGAAAATTTTAGCTTTATGGGAGGTAAATACAAGAATTGATCTAGTTTTCTAACTATAAAATTGTTTTCTAGTCATCATTTCCAGTTGATCTCAATCATGGTTTACCACGTCGTCATCATATTGTTATTTATTTACATGTAGAATCATCGAGAGCAAGTGATGAAATAGCGGTTAAAATTGATCCGAGTGAAGTCGATGCTTATGCATGGCTTTCATACGAACAAATAGAAAATATTTATGAAAGAGCTGATTCATTAGAAAACTTATGTCTATTTAAAGCATATGTTCATCTAACAGGCATATGTGATTTACCATTTGATTTACTCACGACAGCTGATTATAATCAAAAGGAAAATTTAACTAATGGTACACGTTTTGCACTTGGACAATTGTACATTCAGAAGTCAGAAACGAACTCTGTTATTCGATGAAAATAAATATATTATTTCTATCATTAAGAAATATAGATGAGTTTATGAATGGCATTATATAAGTGTTGATAATTAATGATTGAGAAGCGAACAACATGTAGCCTCATTTATTTTCTTTCCAGTTTAGTATGAAATATATTTTGAACTTTGTACTAGATGCATGTCGCTATAAAATATCTTTAACAAGTATTTCAGATGTCATGTTCTCTTCAGATTTCGATGTGAATAGACGCATATTGTTATATAGGTATTAAACATCTGTCAATTTCAAAAAAGTGTTTATTTTCATTTTAGATTAATATTTGATGAAACATTCCTTTTCTATTGTTTTTATTGATTGATATTTCTTCAACGATGGCTATATACTCAGGCGAGTAAGATCTAGTCACGTTGTTTTTCACAATGGCACGCTGACATTGATTTATTTCATTTTCAGTTTTTTTATGGATCAAGTTGCTTGGCTCAGTGAAAAGAATTTTGTTGCTGGTCTTTTGGCTGGATTTTTTGGAGGTAAAAATAAAAGTAGGATGTACGATTGTGTAAATATATATGTGTTAATTCAAGGTTTGGCGCTTGGCTGGCTATTTAGCTCATCGTTGTTTGTTAGTAACAAAGTAAAAACTGTTTCAAATGCATTTGATTCTACTAAAGATGAACGTGATGATGAAAGAAGTGTGAGTAAAATAAATATTTCAAAGCGGAATGTTTCCTTTTCGATATTTAGTTCGAACCAGGTTGTTCTGATACTGAAGGAGAATATAAAGTAAGAATAAATCCAACTAATATTTTCATCATATAATTAGTGAAATTTAGATGGTACTCGTAGTAAGAAATGATCTTAAAATGGGAAAAGGTAAATTTATAACGATTTGAAAATTTTTCGTGTCTTTAAGTAGCGTTTATTGTTTTTCTAGGAAAAGTTGCAGCACAAGTAAGAAAAATAAATTTTTGTCTAGTAAAAATAATACTCATCGTTCATACAGTGTTCTCATGCAACATTGGGTTGTTTTCAAAAAGCTTGCGAACAAAATCCTGATTCTGTGGATACATGGTTTACTTGTGGACAAGCAAAAGTTGTCTGTAAATGTGAATCAGCTGATGATTTGTAAGAAGAAAAACAAACATTTTAACAAAGAAATAGACTTTCATTCTTATACGTTGTATTCTAGAGAACAATTACGACTTCAAGCTAAACGTAAAGGCCTAACAACTTGTCTGATTCGAGATGCAGGTACAGAGACAAACTCTATTTAATTATTTAATTCATCTTAGTTTTACTTCAGGTCGAACGCAAATTGAACCTGGTAGTAAGACAGTACTTGGTATTGGTCCTGGTTAGTTGAATGAAATGCAACATTTATAAATTACTTGTCATTTGCTTGTCTATTTTTCAGCACCTTCAAAACTGATCAATGAAATCACTCGTCATTTAAAGTTATATTGATATTTTTCTCTAAAAAGAATAAATGTCTAATGTTTTCTCCTATTTCTTTTTCTTTCACTATGAAATTAGTTTCATTCACAATCAAACTGTTGTTTTTTTTGACTTTCACTAAAGAAGAGTCTATGTTCTTAATAAAAACAAATTACCAATCTAAGAACATGCCTTTCTTCTTATTTTTCTTCGTTTGTTTTCATAGAATGAAAAATGCACTGTTTTCGCTGTTGATTTCTTTAATTAAAAGAGAAAAATGAAATATGAATCATATTTTTCAGATGAGTAATACAACGACACCCACTGTTCCATCAGTATCAGCATCGACTCGAAACATGATGGCAGGGCCTAACAACCATTTTGGAAAATATGTCAAACTTAATGTGGGAAATCATCTTTTTCTGACAAGTTTTGATACTTTAACTAAGGAAGATACAATGTTTAAGGCAATGTTCAGTGGACGTATGGAAGTTGTACAAGATAGCGAAGGTATCTAGGAATGTTTTGATATTATAAAAAAAATTAATGTCTTTGTTTTGCTTTTTAATAATTAGGTTGGGTATTAATCGATCGTGATGGTAAGCATTTCAATGTAATATTAAATTATTTACGTGATGGAACCATCAATTTACCTGAATGCACTCAAGCATTAAATGAACTATTACTTGAGGCAAAATTTTATTGTATAGAATCCCTTATTGAACTCGTTGAACAACAATTAAGAACACGTTCAAGAAAAAATGCCGGTGATACAGACTCTTGTTGTAAAGTTATTATGTTAACATCTGCAAAAGAATTACCAAATATTGTGGCTACAGTACGTAAGCCAATTGTTAAATTAGCAATTAATCGACATAATAATAAATATTCTTATACTGCGTAAGTAAATATTCTTGAAAGATATTTTCACGAAACTATTTATTTATTAGATCATCAGATGAAATGTTAATGAAAAATATTGAATTGTTTGATAAATTAAGTATTCGTTTGCACAATAGAATTTTATTCATAAAAGATGTTACTGGTAGTGAAGAAATATGTTGTTGGAGTTTTTATGGTAATGGACAAAAAATGGCTGAAGTGTGCTGTACATCTATTGTTTATGCAACTGAACGAAAACAAAATAAAGTACGAAAGAACAAAAAAAGCAATTTCAATGTAGTTTTTTTTAAGTATTAGGTTGAATTTTTCGAAGCGAGAATTTATGAAGAAACATTAAATGTTCTATTATACGAGAATCGAAATGCACCTGTTGATGAAATCATTCGAGCAACTACACCTCGTTTTGCATCAGCTGCATTAACTGATGATGATTTTGATGAAGATCGAAGTACGAATACAAATTCAGCATCAGCAACGAATCGACCACCACGAAAGCGTTAAGAGAATAAATAGATAATGAACATATAAATCTCTATATTGCATGTGTGTGCATTTCTTTTTAATATAGAACCTATATTTTACGGTTGTATTTAGTCAGTTATTTTTCATTTTTATGTTGTTAATCTTTCTTCTTTTTAATTTCTAATATGTGACTTTTCTTGCTTGTATTTATGTTCGTTTCAGTGAGGAATTAAAAATAAATCATATTTTCAAAGCTTAACAAAAGTAAATTAAAGAGAACATTTTTTTCACTTGAACGGCTTATCGATGGTTTTATAGAAATAAATCTCCTAGTAAAAACGATGAAAACTTAGAATCAACAGACACACATGATTTCAGTAGTTTCTTTTAATGACCTATTGCATTGTATTTAGATGTAAGATAGTTCAAGTATCTAAGAACATTATTTCAATAGATCGAGTCATTAGAAGATATGCGATACAACAATTAGCTCAAAATGAATCATTTGACAAATTAATATTCGTTGTAAAATTTTATTGTATAGGCTCATCTTTTATTAAATATTTTATCGTATTGTCTAAGATGAAACGACTTTGATATTTGAAATTACTGTCGCAAAATAAAGACGTTCTCATTGGAAAATACGCTTCTACAGGTAAAAAGTCGAAATTCAAAAACAAAAATTGAAATAGAAAAACTCAAACAGATTTCTTATATGCTCTAAAAAGCAGTTCATTTTTCATGAAGGTAATTAAAATAAGCATCTGAATATGTTGACAAAAATTAACTCTCTGATAAAAAAATAATGTCATTCATGAGAGAATACACCTCACACATTATTTTATTTAGTTATGTTTATCCTGACAATTGTTTTGAAAATAGCTGTTTTTGTAGATGGAGAAACAGAAATAGTGTTAACTTCGGCACATAATATTAATTACTATGCAACTCTTTGAAAGTTTCGCTCATTTCTACTGGCGAAAAAACAAAATTGCTACGCAGCGACTAGAGCTTCCAGTCATTTTTAGTAGTTGAATTATGTCAATACTTGTTCGTTTCATCTTTTGCATATTACGAATGATTCATATACCATGACGCTCTTAGCTATTCATAAAATAATGTTTTATTGTATGTAATTATTTGATAATCATGACTTCTACGCATATCATATTTTGCGATTAGAAACAAGTTTTTCAATTGAAGACATTGATAAAAGTAAGTAGAAAACTATGAATGTAGCAAAACTTATATTCATCATTTTATGAATTGTGTGAATTATTTTAAGGCAAATGGAAATCTATGACTGATTTTTCTTTAGTATTATAAGCAATGATTTGATAATAGAGCGAGCTAGATGTTTTTAAATGATATTTCTATGATCATTTCATACATGATGCACATTCTTTTCAGTAAGACCCATTTTTATTTTTCACAATAGCAATAACGAAAAAATATTCAAACTTTTCTTTTTCTATTCATCTTTTTTTCCTTTTGTTTTCCGAACATCTTTTTTCGGTGATTTTGCAGATGAACCATTTTTATTTGTAGTTGTTTCCTTATTTGAATCCAAAGGTTTTTGCCATTGAATTTGATTATTACGATAAATTGACCATGGTGGTAATGTTAGCTATTATCGAAGAAAACAATGCATACATTTATTTAGAACTGTTTAATTGCATCATTTAACAAAATCTTACTATTGCAGAAACCAGAACTCCGAAGAGAACACTATAGATAGTCATACTAAATTGTTGCATAATATAGCCAGCAAAAAAACCAATAATCTATGAGACAGAATTAGCGAAATAAAAATTAATTTAATTTAAACTTACTCCAAATAAAACTATGATAACTTGAAAGAGTCTTTCTGCCATTTTCTGACCACAAAAATCCTATTAATAGAAAAACTAGAAAAATTAGAAAAATAGCTAAGAATCTTCTTACCATATGTGTTTCGAATGGCCATTCTATGTCAAGCATTTTTGTAAGTACAAATGATCAAAAGTCTTCAGATCGAAAAACTAAAAAATGTTAATCTTCTTCGCCACTGAAACTATTTGATTAAATAAATGACACGCCATCGATTCCAATGATTGGTCTATGATAACAAAAATTGAGGTCGCCACGTTTTTATTTCACTTCCGCATGCACTAGAGGTTGTATCGATGGTAAAGAGCATGGGTATGGTTGAGAATTGAAATGATTCATGATCATGATCATTTTATATTAATGTCTATTATCTTTGAGTTTACTTCAGATTAATCAACTACTTGAATAGATGGAGAAATACGACAAAAAAAAAGTAATCGGTTCTGGAGCTTTTGGTCAAGCATGGCTTATTCAACTTAAAACGGATGATAAAAAATATGTCATGAAAGAAATCAAAATTGCTAAAGTACAAGATTTTTTTTAAACTAATCTCTTAATTTGTTTTATTTTTAAAAAGATGGGCAAAAAAGAACGTGATGATGCACGAAAAGAAGTATGTCATAAAATGATAATTATCTTTGTTCTCAGTTTCACATACAAGTTTAGGTTAAAGTCCTTAGTGAAATGAAACATCCATATATCGTTTCATATGTTGAATCATTTGAAGGTAGCTAATAGTAATTGTTTTCTCAGTTAAATACAAAAATATTTCTATTAAGATCCAACTAGTTTATTTATTGTAATGGATTATTGTGATGGAGGTGATTTGCATACACGTATACAAGCACAGCATGGAGCTTTATTTAATGAAGAACTAATATTAGATTGGTTTGTACAAATAACTTTAGCACTTAAACATGTTCATGATAGAAAAGTACTTCATCGTGATATTAAATCACAAGTAAATAAATAGGAGGATTTCTCCAAGAAATCTTTTATCCTTAGTAAATTTATCCTTTTTTTTAGAATGTCTTTCTAACACGTGACGGTTGTGCAAAATTAGGTGATTTTGGAATTTCAAAAGTTTTAAATACGTAAGTTTCTTATTTGTTTTTGTTTTTGTTCTTTTGTTAAAGTCAAATTTATCTTTATAGTACCTGTGAATTAGCGCGTACACAGATAGGTACGCCATATTATTTATCACCGGAAATTTGTCAACAGAAGCCATATAATAATAAATCAGATGTTTGGAGTCTTGGTTGTGTTCTATATGAATTAACTGCTCTCAAACATGCTGTAGGAAATTCTGAATGTATAATTTCATTGTATGATTTTTGTTTTGTAGTTTGATGCAAATAATATGAATGACCTTATTATGAGAATCGTTCGGTAATAATTAAAACTTTCCCAAGTAGAAAAAGAAAACAATTTTAATTCTATATCTGTGATTTTCAGTGGTTCGTTTAACCCAATTCCACCGAAATTTAGTGCCGATTTACGAAACTTAATAGCATCTATGCTTAAGAGAGAACCTCGGTAAAATCATAAATTATCATTTTATTAGAATATGATTTTTGTTTCAAATTTTGTAGCGAACGCCCATCTGTTAATACAATTTTACGAAAACCATTTATCTATCGACGTATTCCAAAACATTTAGCAGAAGATGTATAACTTTCTTGTCATGAATTCTTGCTTTTACATTTTTTACATTATATAGGTCCATCAAGCTGAATTCAATCATACTGTTTTACACGGCCAACGATTATCTATTGATCTTGCACATCCAAATCCACCAGCAATATCTCGTCCAGTCTCAGCTCCAAGAACAAATCCTGTTCTTCTGCCACCACCAATTTCTTCTCGTCCAAATTCAGCAGCACCAAGAGTAATACCCCACGAACCGGTAAGGGTATATCCAGGACCATCACCCATAAAACGCCCAGTTTCTGCAACACCCTCTGGTGCCGTCAATCGGTTTGTTAGCGAACATAGCACTTCATTTCAAAATTGAATTTTGTTTTTTCAGAGTATCACAAGATAAAAAATCAAATGATGCTATTCGAAAACCAGTTCTATCTGTTGACAAAGAAAATGAAATCGAAAAACGCCGTAGAGAACTTGCCAAACAAAAAGAAGCACGAGAAAAACAAGCTAAAGAAGAAGTATGTTGGAAGAAAATGAAAATCTTATTACAAAGTTGATGTATATAAAAATATTTCAGGTAGAGAATTTAGCGAAAAAACAACAAGAATTAATTGAAAAAGATAAACACGCACTTATTAATCGAGATCGAGAAAGAAATCGTTTACTATTAAGCCATAGTAGCCCGGTAAGAATACTATGATCCGTATATTTGTATTGATTGTCTTTTTTACAGGATCTGCCAGCTAATAATAAACAACAAATTGCATCACCAGTAGTAGCAAAACCTAAAATGAACCCAGTGTCTACGCCTTCATCAGGAAGAGAATCGGTATGTTGATTTATTTCACCTATTATTTTCTATTATTTCTCTATAACCAAAAATGAAGGCTGCAGCATCATCTATTCCAAGCGCAGCAAAAGCAGTTAATTATGATCAATATCACGAATTATTAGATCAGCATAAACAGAAAATGACTGATGAAGAACGAAATATGGATCAATGGAATATAGGTAAATACATATTCAGAACATCTTAAAAGTCACGATCACGTTTCAAATCCTTGAGAATATCATTAAAATTCAACAGTAACAAAAATGGAAATTGCCGAAAGCCTGATAAGATATATTTATGCATATCAGTATTTAAAAAACTGGCCTTAAGTTATTTGAGAACATGATAACATTGCGATTGTGAATAAATCGTGGTGTTCTATTCAAATGTAACGACACTCACATCCTACGAACTTAAACTTTAAAAACCAAAAGCTTACATTTTGTCTCTCTTAGACAATATTTTCTTATATTTTTTATTCAATTTGATTGATACTAATGTTATACACATTGAACGTATAAACATGGCTTGACAAGAGACATAGTAACTATTAGAAATGTATTTTAAGAATCTTATATTTTAGTTAATCAACCTCAAAAACCTAATTCTCATGTTCAACTATATCAAAAACCAGTTATTGGCAATCCTAATTTACGTCGAACACCAGGGTTCGTTGTTTTTTTGAAGCTTACAAAATTGTCTTCGAATATATTCTTCTTTTGTGTAAGGTTTCTCTCGCAGATTTCTTGTAATTTATGGAACGAAAAAGAGAGTGAGAATGATGTCAAAACTACGAGAGAGAATTAATTCAATTTCTAAATATATAAATATTCATTATTAAATACTATGAATAATTTTGTATTATTTCTAAGGCGATAAATAGGATAGTTATTATTTTTATCTCATTTTTCAATCGAATGAATATTTCGTCGAAAAATAGCTACAGTATTTTTTTGAAATTCTACTATAGTGACTTGTCCCACTTCGATGATTTACTATTCAATGTTACCTTCTTTTGATTCTTGCCATAATTTCGAACAGAATAAAAGAGGAAGAATACTATTGTATTGCATTCATTTTCTGACAAAACATGTTAGCTAAATACTAAGTTTGTGACTCCTCGACGCATGTTGTTTTACTACAAGTACAAATTGTATGTTCTCATGTAGTAAAAGTGTGCTATTGCACTAGCGATTCAAGATGAATAGCTGTCACTCAATGACTTTTTAAAAATTATGTCATTTTTGGGATAACTACGTTTTGCATACAGTACTGTGTTAATACACATCAAACAATGCAGTCACTTCGACACTATCGCATCCTGAAATGAGTAGACAATATATATTTGATAGAATAATGTTCATCCATATGAACTGATCAATCTTAGACAAAGCAATAAATGAAAGAGAAAAATTATAATTATTTTAGTGCCAATGTGGGTCGACCGGCTGCATTGAGAAATGAATATCTAGAGAATAGACGTCAGGCTCTATTGAACAAGGCTCGTGGTCAAGGTTATGCTGGCGTAAGACATTCTTCACTTTGTTTACTTGTGTAAAAATGAATTAATTCCAGGGAACTTCTGCTGTGGCTAATGCAAATGTCGGCGTTGTTGGTCATATGGCTGCTGAAATGAATCGAAATCTTGAAGAAATCCGTCGAAAAAATCTTATAGGTAAACGAGAAATAAACGGTAAACCACCAACTGCATACAAAAAACCGTTGGCTACGAATAAAGTAACTAGATAATTTAATTCTGTTAACTGCATATTTGGATTTCTCTTGTTTAATTAGCCAATCAATGCCAATCAAATCGATGAAAGATATCGTTCAGTATACGATCAACAGGTTGTTCTAGCTCAAAAAGAAAAAGAAGTGAACTTAAACGCAACATTTGTAAAGAAAAATAAAACTTTTCATTCATTCTTTTTATTTTTCGTTCAGGAGAAGCAAGCTCAAGAAGCTTTAAAAAGGATTGAACCGGTGAACAATAATTTGACTGAACTATTAAATGATATAAGTGGTCAATCATCTAAGTTAGTTTCGATAAATATTCTAAATGAATTCTTTAAAAAATCATGGCATTTATTTTAGTGCGGACCAAAATAAAAAGAAAGCTATTTTACGAAATGTAAATGAACGAAGTGTTCGAGAGGCTTGGCAAAGTCGTGGTGGTCCACCGAAATCTCGTTCACATTGGAATCAACAACCCGTTCTGGATTCAGCAGTTCTTAATCGTCAATCTATAATGAATGATTCAAGTCTAACTGATTTAAATATCCATGGGCAAGCAATGAATTTAGCTAGTGTAAACACACCTAGACGACCACAATGGGGTGGTGGATCACCAGGTACAATTATTAATGTACTTGAACAGGCAAGTGTTTATGATCATACAATATTAGACGCACCGAAGAATGAAACATCGCATGTTAGTTTAATAGCATTGGCAAATCGAATGAATCTAGATCGAAAAAATGACACTTACGTTATAAGTAGTTCAAAGCCAGTCCCACCTTCTCATCCCGTGATTGGTACACTTGCAAAACCTAAAGAAAATGATTTAGTCGTGGAAAAATTGAATGAAACATTGAAATCCCAAGTGCAACCTAACACAGAATTAAAGTAAACGAAAAATTGATTTTTTGACGATTCTTCAATTTATATTTGTTTTTAAATAGAGCTGCAATAATAGAAGATAAGGATGAACTCGTTCAATGTTTAACCACAGGACGTTTTGATGCTAAAAATAGACATGTAAGATATATTTATTTTATTTTACCATAACTACTATATATGAAATAGTTCTTCATGTCTTTAATATCTAATTAGAAATGAGTATTGCCAGTCATTTGCTTTAGTTCAAGTTATAGTGGCAACAGAAACATCTTGTAAATACTGTTGAATTCGATCAATAAGTTACAGTATTTGTTAAGGAGTGTTACAAGAAAAAAAATGAGAACTTTGAAAATTTTCTTCTAAAACATCATAAGAAATATCTCTTGAAACGTGAAAAGTGTCATAAAAATCGACATTATATTATAATGAATGTAGATAAGAAATCTAGAAAATTCGTAAAGATCTACCACTATTACCATACTTTATTGTAATTGGATGACCAGATTATGTGAAAAATGTATTGGTTAGTAGTAATCAGAACTGCTAATTGAACCATTTCTATCGTAGTTATATTATTTTATTTCTATAATGTGAAAATCAATTTCAATGATTTGGTTAAATTGTGTGAAGTGGGTATTTTCTGCAAAAAATAGATTTGTTCCATTTTTATTATCAGTACCTGAGTATTTTAAATTGTTATTTTAGCTTCTTCGTACAGTTTCCAATCCTGAATTACACAAAATTGATGAAGTACCTGAAGAAATAACGATGGAATCAACAAAGTTAAATCGAAGTTTAACTGATATTAAGCAATCATGTAAAGAACCATCCTTTTTGAGTATGAAAAAAATAATCACCACTGCTGTTGCTGCTAAGAGCAATAGTGCTTCAAATTCAAGTGATGAAACGTCAGAATCTGCAGATGAAGATGATATGCAAACATTATCATTAGCTTTACAAAGTTGTCTAATTGATGATGAAAATGAAGACGAAAATAAAAGAAAATATTCAGTCAGTGAACCTGTGATACAAGCAGATAAATCAAAAGCGTCAATAACACAAAGTGATGATGATGATGATGATAATGATGACGATGATATTTGGTGCAATCAAGAAGATGAAGATAATCTTGAACATCGTGTTAAACTTGATCGTGAAAAAGAAGCACAGCTGCGTGAAGTTCTCGGTGATGAAACAATTGAAATCGTACGCGAAGCACTCAAAGTATAAAATTTTTTAATCGTCTTACGTATATAAAAGTTTTGTTTCAGCACAATGATGGAGATCCACAAAATTTATCCAGTATCTTACCGGAAAACAAGCGTTATCTTGTTGATACAGATGCTTTATTAACGTTGATAACAATGAATGCACGATTTATGACTAAATAAATATGTGTAATAACTGCAGTTTTTGGCTATTGTATTAAATATGAAAATTTCCGTTTTGTTTTTGTATATTTCTATTTTGAGGTTCGTAATTCTTTTATCGTTTCAGAATAAAACATATCTTTATCATAAGCAAATCAATGATATGAAGATTTTATGTTTGTGATCGAGTGTTTACGTAAATATTTCATAGGTCAAAGCATATTTTGACTCATTGATACGAAAAGATATGACTATAAATGAGTTTCATCTGAAAATGTTAGATATTCACATCCTTCATGTTCGCCTAGAATATTATTCAACAGTGACTGTTTCTATAGAATAAGATTTTCTTCGCGTTACCAGCTGCTTCAAATCCTATGTTAACCACCTGTTCAATTGCTGTTGTATCATTACTCAAATACTTCTTTATGATTCTTTACTAAATCGTTCACAATATATTATGAATAATGATTCTCTTCTGTTCCATATTATTATTTACGTCGCAAGCAATTACTCTACACTATTTGTATGAAACTAAAATGAAAATATTCTATTTGATATTTAAATTCATTTTCAGTTTTCGAAATAGATATTTAATTTATCTGCGTATCCATCGTTGATGCATCGATTATAATTATTGTCAATGCTTTCACAACTTTAACAAGAGTTTAAACAGTTTTTTGTTATAACTAGTCAATAAAGGTCGAATGCCAATGATTCCACATGTGTGTCATACATTATTCACTTTCATGCAAATTTAGTTTTTAACTATTTTTCGCTTAGAATGCTTGCTGTTAATGAGTGTGACCAAGTGATTGATTTTTGCTCGATATTCGAATCGAATTTTACTTGTATTATACGTATGTGAATAATTTTAAAAAACGTCGAACTATTTTTTGCAGTCAGCCTCTTTCATTATTTTTTTAACTCTATATCAGAAAAAAATGCCCTGCACTATAACAATTTGTTACTATCAATACCGATAGCAAATGATAGATTTTACTAGCATTTGCTTTTGTATGTCGAAATTTATTTTGAAAATAAAATAGAAAATTTTTATTTTAATTGTTGAACATATAACATTCCAGGTAGACGAACATCGTCGTACATATCCGTGAACGGTGATGAAATAACAAGATAGGAAACAGATGTTGACGAAAGAACGTTCATTTGAGAGCCAAATCGATTAAGACGATTGTGTGCAACATATATAATCGAACTCATCGTACTAATATAGTGAATTTTTGGATCGGGTCGACTTGGAATTCGATTTGCAGGTACAATATAAACGTAACCTTCAGATTTTTCCAATTGTAATGGTAATAATTTTCCTTTTCCCAATGGAGCTGAAATAACTAAATCACCTTGTGGTGTCCACTGAACACTATGACCAAGACGTTCAAATATTCGATCACCATGAATAGAAATAAGAATAGACCTATCACTACGATCAAGATGAAGTTTATTTTTATTGAATAGATTATTTAATGGAATAATATCTACAGCACCATACCAATCTATCGATTGCGTTGGTGAGCCAACTGCTAACCAACATTTATCGGGTTGAATAGAAAAACTTTGTCCAAAATGGTCATTATTTTGTACACCTTGTAATGTCATTATAAGACGCGGTTGAGACTCAATCACAAATAGATATAGTTTTCCTTGATTTGCCGGTGCACTAATTAAAAGAACCGGAGATGAAGTTATATGACTAATGCATGATGGAGGAATTATTTGAAGTGAATAACCGAATTTTGATTTAGCACTTTCGCCAAACAATGTAAACGATGCATTGTTGATAGTTATTTGACGATCAGGTATTTGCTGTTTATTCATGAAATCTGAACTAAGAAAAATCCAAACAGCTCCTTGTTGTGGTTGATCATAGCCATGTGGTTGTGCATAAGGACTTGTAATAATTAAATCTAATAATGTATCATTGTCAAGATGTGCTGTATGTAATTCAAATCCAATAGCATCATGTTCATTAACACCATCGATATAGATAAATGGCTTCGTTCGAAGACCATCTTTACTACCAGCATAAACAAATACAGCACCACGAAAACCATAACCATGTGATGGACTACTAACAACAAGATCATTAAAACTATCATTATTCCAGTCAAGAAAAGCTAATCCTGTACCAAATCGATCACCATCACAAATGGGGGATATTAATGTTTGATCAGCTATTTGTTCAATAATACTAATATCACGTTCTGGAACAGGTGGTTGATCTTTTTTTCCATAAATAATAAAAACACGGCCACCTTGAGAACAACCAAAATTATAATAATCAGGTGCCGATACAGCAAAATCAATCAATCCATCATTGTTAAAATCAGCAAAGAGCGTTGTACGACCGAATGATGCATAACTTTGATTTGATATAAGACCCATAGGTATTTCATTATATTGTAATGTTGATAATGATAGAGAAGATTGACTGGAAAACGGAAGATAATTTGATGATTTCGAACGAATATATGTTATTGATTGTTGTTTTTCTTCTAGATTTTGCAAATGAGGAATTGAACAATTTAAATAATATGGATTATTAGATGGTATTTGACATATATCAGTGCCACTTTCATACATAGCTATAATTTGATCCCAATATCGAACCGTTTTATGAGCCATGTTCAGTAAACCTCCATGGTAATATTCATAAAGATTATCAAGTAAAAAAGTATTATTATGAGAGTATTTTGGATACTCGACGCCAAGAAATAAAGCATCACCAAATCGTCCTATAAACATTAAATCAGAACATACTTGAACGCGTTCAGCTGTTGCATTGACTTCTAATGGCGAATCATATTCCACGGCATATCTTTTGTAAAGTTCTTGCAATTCAAGTGCAGGCACATACCATTTGTTAGTTAAACCTATAGAATAAATCCATATAACGAAAACTAAAACTAAATCTTACCGATATAAGCAATAGGTAATTCATAATCAATAACACTATCACCGCCAGGATCAACACTTGAATGTGCTTTTTCTTCATCACTATCAAAACTTTCCCAAGCAGTTGCATCTATAAAACCATTGGGGCAACCTGTTAAACTGCCATGCCATACGGCATCAGCAATTTGATGAGATGCAACACCAAGAAGAAATGCAAGAAATTTTTGTCCTTGAATATTATCTGCCTGTAATGGTGGTGGATATCGATCGCGCATATATTCAATGGCAATCTTCATAAATGGATACCTAGAAAATTATTTTTCAACAAAAAGATGATAATCTCTATCTTATGATTCTTATTACCAGTGAGTATCTTCAGCAACTTGATGTAAACTACCACGGTAACATACACCATCATACATTACATCAGGATATGGAGATCCACCTTGTAATGCATCTTGATGTTGAAGAACATAATTTCTATAGATAGGTTGATGTAACCAAAGATCTTGTGCCCGATGTGATACTTCGATATGTGTTGTAATGCCACAACCCAAGATGAAAAATGGCAATGAAAAAACGAAGAAGACGACACTTGCTAACATGAAAGTATCTACCAATTAAATGTCGTCTGTTGTATTTCACAAATACTGATTTAACTTTGATAACTTGTTTTTAGAATATCAACAGATGACAAAGATTCTCACCAGTAACCAATTGTGTTTGACCGTACTTGTTCTATTGAAGTCCAAATAAATAGTATAGAATAATGCATTTCAGGAATAATTGTTTGATGTACACACATTCGAATTGAATCCATGCATGTATTTATTTATTGTTTTTTCTGTTCCTTTTCTCTTAAAGAAAACATTTGTCAAATTACTTAACCAGTTAGAAAATAGAAATTATCGATGTCAGGCGTTGACATTTTCTTTTCATCAGAAATCATCGCACTTATAAAGTATCATTTTGAGAAAATGTTGAGCTAATTAAATAGAAATATTTATTAATATTACATATTAATATATAATATAGACTTTTTCCCTGTCAATTTTTTTTGTCAAATTTGTACGATGGAGACAATTAGTATAATTCCTTTTTCCAGAAAATTAATGCTCTCTAATGATAGTTTGACTATATAGTTGCAGAAGAATGACAAATGTGATAGAAATACTATTTCAACATTCAATACAAACACGTATACATCTTAGTTGTTGTCATTATAAACGCTTTTCGAACCAAGTAATACGATTTAAAAATTTATTACTTTTGCTTCTTAAATTGATAGACACATTCATGTAGCTCAGTTGGCGACAACAACTAATTCGACTAACGCTAGATTACGGGGTCTGCTAAAGTAAATACTTCATTGAATGTACCGATTGATATATGAAAACAGATGTTCTGGAGAGAAAACGATCAAGACTTCTTTCGTATGTATACGTGGAATAACAATATAGATCTTAACCAAACATTTCATCTATTTACTAAGATTTGAATATTCAACCACAGATATTGCTTCACTCAAAGATTGCATTTTTATTTCATCCAGTAAATCAAATTGCTAAGTGTGAATTTTGTCTAACAGGCCGATTAGAAAATCTGTCAAATTGTCTACTGTTAAATTATATCTACTATTTTTATCTTATCTATTAAACGAAATATAAAATAATGACAGTGTCATCGTTGTCAAAAATAAAGCTAGAGATGACAAAAAATAAAGAAAAATCAAACAGTCGTATTTATTTCAATCATTTATATCGTCGGTCGTATTGAACATGAAAATTTCACAAAAAAATATACAGAAAGCAAGTAAAAACCGATGGCACTCGTCATTGTTACAATATGAGGAGTTCAAGCAATCAGAATTAAGGGGGTAAGTGCTGGCACCTGGCACCCTGGTACTTAAGCACGTGCGGAGTACCTCAGCACCTGCGCAGCACCTTTTGGTGCTAGGTGCCACCACTTATCCCCTTGAAAGTGATGGGCAGGTGCTGAGATACTGAGTAGGTGCCGAGGTGCCAGCACTTACTCCCTTGATCAGAACACAACTCTTCGTTTTCTCTCAAATAGTCTCAATTAATAATATAAATATTCGGGAGCTATGGTTTGTCTGCACGCAGAGCAAGAGTAGTTTGAACTGTTTGATGTATAATTCATATTCGTACTTTTACAATTTGGACAAACAATCATGGGACGAGTTTTGATTTTTGGTATTGATGATAAAGTAGACGGGGAACGAAAATTGTCTCCTGTTAGATACAGATGTGTTCGCCTTAATTGACTAAATGGCCGATTTGAAGCGTCATACTGCGAAGTATGAAGATGCTGATCACGCTCACATTTAGAACATATGTAATTAGATTTAACATCATTGGAACTACGATTACAAATAATACATTTGTCAGTTGTAAGGTGTCTTTCTGCAGAAATGACGGGTGTGCGATTCATTGATACTATACGAGGTGCTATATATCGAACAGGACTATTGATGACGTTCTGTTGTTGCGGTCGTTCTAAATTGACAATTCAATGGAATTATAAAATAATTTTACATTTCTACATACTAAAATAAGCAAACTCTAATGACTCTCTTTTATATAGGTTGATGAATAAAACTGTAACTAGCACTACAACATTGATGAAGTGTTTACGTTAATGATTGCTATGTATAAAAAATGTCTATTTACCAACGAGCAAGATAGTATGTGTAAATGCGTGTAAAAGAATGTTAGTGCAACGAAAGAAACTACTTGGATGAAATTGAAAGAATATGAATAAATGAAACACATAGACAACGAAAGAAAACAATTAATAGCTGTCAGATTCATTTAATAATCGTCAACACTTTTTGTTACAAATTATGTTAAAATAGCTCAAATATCTAGTACTGCAAAAAAATTATAAACAAGCTTTCTGGGCTAGATATTACCTCGTCTATGTTTTGATTCGTCTTCTCGTAACGGTAAATTATCGGTGTTGAAATATTTATCATAACTGTTCAGATTGCTAATATTGCTTGTGTTATTATCAAAATATGATTGTTTCGACGGTTCGATATCAATGGTATAAAGACCTGTAGCTTCTCGTAGTACTTCTAAATGCTCCGAAGATCTTGGTGATTGCTGAGATTTATACACTGGATTTTCTATATAGAAAGTGCTAGTATGTGGTACATTTGATTGATCAGCGTAAGTGCCATCATATACATATCGTTGTTCATAAGAACCATTATCTTGATTGTGTGATAGAATATCATAAGAAGTAGCATTCGAACGTACTCTCGGTGATAATGATGAGGACAAAGATGGAAGTTGTTGGATTGTCGATAGACTTTTGTCATCACTACAGAGATCACGAGCAACATGTTTATCTAGTTCATGTTGTTTCTCACGTTTCTTTTGATCTGCTATTGACTTAGGTTTTTGTACTTCAAAGAAATCATTCAAATATTTTTGAAATAGAGTAAAAAAACTATCTTTCGGTAACAGATGTTTACTACCTAATTCTGTACACAGAATAGATAATGATGAAGAGTTTGAATCAAAACTATAATCTATTTTTTTGACTCGTAAATATTCATCAAGTAAATTATTCGAATATTCAACGCTTCCATCTTCACCTAAAAATCGAATAGGTAAGGACATTCCATCATACGCATGGTTAACTGATAGATAGAGTGGAAGAAGATCCTTCGATGATTTACTATGACCAATATCACGGGTTATTAATGCACAAAAATGAGATCGATCGTAAGCTAATACAATTGGCTCTGTACTACATTCAAGTGGTGGTGAAAGAGTAGGTAAATAAATTCCGTAAAGATCATTTACTGAAATAGCTTCGCCAATTTTATTTCGAATCCAATCTTCAGATAAAACAATAATTGGTCGACAAAGCATATTGGAAATAGAAAATATATGTACGGCTTCAAGATATTGTAACTGAGTTGCTGTTTGCCCATCTTCAGTATTTTCATAACGAACAAGATTGCATAACTCATTCCATTCCTAAATAAACAAGTTTAATGTGAATTTATATCTTCAATCGTACCTCGTCAAGTTTCGAATCTTCGGAATTTATACCATATTTTTCGTCCGATTTCAGTCGTTCTATTCTCCAGTGATTTTTCAGTATTTCCTTATTTTCATCCATGAATTGTACCAGTCGATCACGTAAGTAAAGATTCAAATCATGTATACCAAGCATTGCAATTAGCACAGCATGTAGAAGACAATTACCATTACCTATGGCAAGCATATGCACACGTATATAGATCTATTGAAATAAATTTTAAAACGTTCTTCTACCTGATGTTCGAATAGGATAGAGCATCGGCAATGATGAGCTCCAGTTGATTATTTGAGCACCATTCATCATTCTGAACATTGCTCGATCGATTAAATAACGTTGATTATCGACATGATCTGTTTTTTCAACAAAAGTATTTGGTAAAACACTTGTATATTTTGTAACTTCATGAAGATTTTCAATAAGAAAACAATTGATACGAGTCAATAGGTCTTTAGCTTCGATTTTAAACTTTTCTGGAATAGGTAAAACATCTTTAATTTGTGATGATGTCGTCGGATTCGATTTTGGACCACAACAATAATTTTGAAATGATGTATAATAGTGAGGACGGAGTGCATCATATGTTTTGGTGGAACGAGGACTACTATCATCGGTAGTATTCACGATACTTGAAAAAACAGTTCTTTGTGCCATTGTGACATATGTCTAAGAAATAGTAGACCAGACTATTAAATTATGGCATAAAGCAACATCTAAAATATAACTGATGATTCATCACTAAGGTATGCCGAAGAAAAATGTGGTAGACGTAAATGAAGAAAAAAATAAAAAACCTACTACCTAGAAATTAAAACAAGAGACAGATGGGATAAATGCCAGATATTTAAATTAGAAGCAGTCTTCGTCGTCTTCAAATCTTTTCAATACGGAATTGATTAATTCACTGACATACAAATGAAGGTTAAATCTGTCGGATCAATCTTTCAAGTCGATGAAGTATTTTTCTTCCTAGTAACAATCTACAAGTCTATGTCATGGAAGTAAATAAAAATAATGAGTGTATGCAATTACAAGTGGTAAGTAGAAAGATATTTTTCATTAAATCCTATGATCGATCATCAATCTAATAAACTAATAGATGTAATCCGATAACCATGTATTTAAAAAAAATGCTTAGACTTTTTCATGATGTAGGATGAAAAAATACTAGTTGATAATCGTTTCGTTCTTTTTCTTTATTTTTCTTTTGCAATAACGAAAAAAATAAGAAAAACAACAGTACTGTCTTTTTTTCTTCTTTCCTTCTCGACGACATCAATAAAGACCCGTGCATATTGAAGAAAACATATTCTATTTTTAAAGCAATTTTTCTGTTCTTCATAAGTTATTTTCAATCTTAATTGTCCTGACTCTTCGATTCTCACCGAATATTTCATAGATATGTTAATGTATATCACTATTGTTGAATATAAGATTTCGATTGATATCTCAATAAAATTTCATTCCGAAAAGAGAAAATGTACAACCCTATCTAGCTCATGAAATAATCCAACTCCTAAACAATTATGATTCACAATAGCCAATGACTGTAATAATTAATTAGTTTCTTTTGTGCCGTGTAATTTTTTAACAGATCATCAAGTATATTTTGATTAGAACAAGAATAGAACTATAATATATCATGTAACAAAGTTAGGTATTCACTATACTTATACATCCATATAAATCAGTATATAATCGTGTCACATTGTTAATTCAATCTAAATACATATTAAAGTTTCTCTCTTCATTACATAAAATATTTAGTTGAACAATAATTTATTTAAAACAAATGAAAAAGTATTTGATTGAACTGGGTTCAGTAACGTTTTGAAGGTTACGTGATATTTACACATTTAGTTCGATATGAAGAACTTACTTGTGGATATTTCTTACTCATACTTTATTCTAAACACTTTCTTTATCTCTCTCTCTCTCTCTCTCTCTCTCTACCTACCTACCTACCTACAGGGCGATATCATCGTGAAATTAAAAAAGCTATCCAAGCGAAACGAGCCAAAAAAAGAAATAAAAAAACATAAACGCATATAAACTCGGTGAGTTACTAGTTGCTCTATCATGTTTTCACAATCAATGGCAAATAAACAGAAACTATCATCACTAAAAATAACTCCAAATTTATGTGAAATATCAACCGAATATCCTGCATTGAAAGAATATTTAACTCCTCGCCATCTATGTACAAGTATAAAACCAGAAATTTCTCAAACGATTCATACTGATAAATTCTCGAATAGAACAATAAATCAAGATCAAGATCGACACGTTAAAGAACCGAAGACACATTCAAAAAACGCCACAGAACATACAGAAGTAATCAAATTATTTCAATATAAACAACACGAAGAAATAAATGATAAATTATACAAAAAATGTCGAAATTATTTAATCAAAACAATTAGTACGGAAGAGGACGAAAAAGACGACAATGCATATTAATATTTTTTTTTATTGTATTTTTTTATGAATAAAATCTCTATTTTTTCACAGTATTATGTTTTATTTCTCGAATACCTAGAGTTGCGTTCGGTACTAATCCACATTGTTCAAGCGTTTGACTTTCATCTGTAAAGAATAATTTTGTACCCATTGCAAACAAATCAAAATCAAATAGTAATTTTCTACAAGAATGAAAATATGATTTTTATTATTGGTTTGTTTTTTTAGAAGAAAACAACATAGACGATTACTTTTTCTTTGCAATAGTTTGTTTGACATCTTTTATAGTACATGTTATTTTCATTTTTATGACATAAGTTTGTTGACCATCATGCGAACGAATACGAAGTGTACTGAACGGAACATTATTATCAACGTCAGTCCTATATTCACTTGTTGCACTTGAATAAACAATAGGTTTGATTTCAAAATAGTATATAGTAAAATTGCAATACCTTTCACATCGAGATGTTGATTCTTGTTTACCCTTTAAAAGTTAACATGTAATTATTGTAAATTAGATTTAAAATCTAGTCATTAGTGAACTGTTTTGATCAAGAAAATATATATTTAATTTATGTACATAAACAAATCCTTTTCGTAGTCAGATTCTTTTCAAAGATTATACACAAAAAAACACTTGCTGAAAGTCTTTTTTTATGGGCATAGATCTTCGCACTTTCCTCTATTGAATTCAAAAAGTACTTATTCTGTTTGTTGCACATATTTCTGTCAAATATCAACGTAAGAAAATGTTGAATTTTACATCAACAGATTTAGATCGACTCACGTTCCTACGGAATCGGACGTGAGTAGAAGCTCAAGAACAAGATAAACATAACACTTGTCTGCTACTTGCTAATTCGTCAAACAAAGCGATAGAAATCTGATACTATGAAATGCCTATTGAATATCTAAACCATGGTTAACATCGCTTTCTGATATGAATAGAACAAATCGAAAGAGAACCAATATGGTACATATTTCAATACAAAAGTAAAAATGAAACTCAAGATCTTCATATAAGGACATGAGCATGTTATATTCTGATTTCTACTTACAACGAAATGTTGTTCAATATTTTGACGAATATCAATTACTTGACCATTCTTGATAACGTTTCTCGGAAGACGATTGAGAAATTGATTCAAAGGTATTTTTGGTCCTAGATAATACTTATATATCTTCTTATGTTTCTTTTCATAAATATTTATTTACTTTGATCATTAGATTCTATTCTTGCGCCTTGAGGTATTGGCGGTAGATGATCGTCATTTTGATTATTAAAAACTACACGGCTATCATGCAGAACATAACCTTCACCCTGAAATACTTTTTGTTTACGTTCATCAGTAAAATATATATCACGTTTATCAGACACCTAAAAAATAAATATTAAAAATATGCATCATTTTTATTAACAAGAGAAATGCAGATTTTCTTTTCATACATTAAAAGGTATTCCATCAGGAAAACGTTCTTGTAATTCTGATGGAAAATATCCATCTTGTACATCGCGAATAAATTGCTGAGTAGAAGGTTCTATCAATAAAGAAAAAATTAAAAAATATTTTTCGAATAACAAAATTTATACCGGTGTATGATCGAAAAGGACCATTAAATAAGAAAATTCCATTTGCATAGAGTATTAGACTGATTGGCTCAATACGTTTTAATGTTGAAATATGTCGTTGACCATCAGTATTCTGTGGTTCAAAATGTACTTCACTTTCACCTGCTAATACGTTAAGTTCACGAATATTTTCAATAATACTAGTGAAATCAATGGGTAATATTTTTGGAACGGATTCTTCTACAAGAAATACAGATTATGATACTTAAATTTTGAGAACGAAACTGACCAGGTCGCCAAGTCAACGGTGTAGATATGGGTGTTGAACGTTCTTGTTGTTGTTCGTGCTCAGCACGATCAGCTTCATCAAAAGTTAAAATATTTACATTATCTGGCTCATTGAGTTCACCGATAACTTCAAGACCACGTTCAATTAGAAGATCCTACCGAAATTAAGCAAATTAAAATGAATGAAATCTTATATCTATGTTTATTGACCTCCATACGATCAATAATTGATTGCAAACGAATACATTTATTTTCGAGAGTTTGTATTTTGTACGACTCATCATGTTGATGACCTATAGAAAAAAACAAATGTCTGTTACGCATAATTAAACTAGTTTGGTCTATCTTATTCTAATAGTCATATATATATATAATAGAAGATCATTTACTAAATTAAAGACTATTATGATTATGACTGTTTTTTGTTTATTAACAGTATCCTCTGTTTGAACTAATTTTCTAATCAATAATAGCTATACTGCTGTTTAATTAATTCGATTTGGTTTGCGAAATTTTTAAGATAATTTTTTCTATTAATTTCAGTATTCATTTGATTAGTGAATGAAACTAGTTCGATCGTATGAGTAAGAATGAGAATTAATCAGTTCTCGATACCAAATACTCACATCCCAATCAGGTTATGTACTTTCAATCGATAGATGAAATAATATTTTAGAAGTTAGATAGTACTATTCCGAAGTTATAGAATTTTTCAATCACTACATAATTACGTAATGCTTTTTCGTACAGATGAACTTTTTCTTCGAGGACAGCAACACGTTGTGTCTAACAGGAAGACAAAGGTTCTATAACAGTGTATTGAAATTGATTGTGATTACCTTGTCTTTTACTTCACTGGTCAAATAGCGAACATCTGATTCAGCTTTTTGAATACGATTCATAGTCAGTTGAAGAAGATCTAAATCGGTTGGAGCTGTAAGAAAGCAACAGATGAATGAATTTTAAAAAATTTCGTAATAATCTGATTCAACCTCGAATTCGAGAATCATTCATGGTTCTAGTTGTTTTAATGTTACCCATAGCCATACGTGTGGTAACTTCATTTAATAATTGAGTATCTTCATCTGTAAAGAAATCTATATATTGATTCACTTTAGATTTAGATTTATCATCTCACTTGAATATCGATAAACATCGGATCTTCCTGTTTGTGGTATTGATGTAGCACTAAACGTAGTCTGTAGAAAAGAATCAATATAAGCAAGAACCCATACTTTTCATCATACAGAGTGTCATTAACTGGTGTGATGGGATGTTTTGAAACAGGTAATTTACGATATTTATTCAAAGACGTAAATGGTGATGACATAACTTTATTTCTCTTATAATAACTGCTCAATCATGTAGAACTTTCATGAGAATATGTTAAAATCCTCTATCTCCAAGTGAAAGTCTTTACGAGAAAAAATAAAACAACATTGATATAAAATAATAACGACAGATGTCGGATATAGTCAATAATGAAATGAATTATAAATATTTATACAGTACTCTCTAAATTGAATATTAAAGAAGTAAAGAATTAGATATTCGGACTGAATCTCACCGCGTTTCTCTCACTCGTGACTCTCATATAATAAATCAGTTATTATAGATTATCCGCAATTAATGTTTTATAATAATATATTAATAGCTATCTTGCTGCATTGTCGAAAGTTTAAATAAAACAGATGATAAAAAGATTTATACCAAAATAGATAAAATGAACGATCTGTTTTCAATTGATAACTGTAGCTGCATAATGTTCTCTACTTAATTTTCGCAAACGTCGTCATTATTTGCATGATACGAAGACTTGGAAGACAGCCTGATTATGATCATAATTCTATGTCTATGTTTTATATTTGAATTAATAATTGTAGAAAAATCATATTCATTATTTATGATAGACTAATTTGTTAGATAAACTTAATACTATTAAGCAATTGTTTCGTTACGAGTAAATCTTTGTTGATATTATTATTGAATTTTTCATGTCAACCGATGCTGACTCATTATGATAGTCCAGTCAGTTTTATCAATGAACGTATAAAGTGTCTCTGTTGTTATTCATTCATTTAGTAAAATGCATAAGCACAATATTGACTATGCAAATTTTGTTTTGATAATGGAGTCAACAACACAATATTTACCTCCGTTTCCAATAATCCTATCATGTTAGAAAACAATCTGTCAAACCTTTCTTGTTCTATTATGCATTTCTACGTTATCATACTCGAATATAAATAAACGAGAACAGATCAGACACACAACATAATCTAACTTCAATGAAAGAAAAAAAAATCGAGGAACAAATATATTTAGTGATGTTGTTGTTGTTTTTGAGTATTCTATTCTAGATCTGGTTCAGAGATCGTTGCACCTCCAAAAGGCGATGAAGATGTACCAAGCAGAGACTAAAAAAGAAGAATAACATGAGTGGATCTATTTATTATATAACGGATTTATCTACTGGAGCAACTCGTGGTAAACGCATGATAATTTCTTGGAACAATTCAGGTGGTAATGTTTGTTGAAATAATGACATCAGACTTTGAGGTTGACTACAAACGGCAATAGCTTTTGCTAGATGATCGACTCCATTGTCAAGATCACCTATGTGAATAGACTTTCGATTAAATTAATTAATTTTCAAAAGTTATAATACAAACCGCGAGATAAACAATCTTCTCCTCGTTGAATTTGTTCAAGAAAATAACGACGCATTTCGTCAGGATCATTTGAATTAATCTATTACAAATTATTCTATCAACTATTTGTTAGATAGAAATAAAAAATATTTACAGCAAAATTTTCGTTTGAGCTACCAGGTCGTTGTTTTTGTTTCTTTCGTTCTAAATAAGAATTGATCATTGAAAAAGACGCAGTACTTTATTCTTTTTTTTGACGTCTGAATCAACCAGAAAAAACAATTCATAAGTCTTACTAGCTTTTAATTTTTCACGAAATTCAGGTGCACTTCGTCGTTTTCGATCGAAATAAACACAGTAGCCAAGAAAACCAACACCAAGACCAACTGCTGCTACTATAGGCCAAAATGTTTTACTAGCAGGATTCATCTGTAATGAAGAAGAAAAAACAATTTATGATTGCATCACAATTCGTATGAATATGACAGTGAAACGAAAAAGATATTGATGACACGATAACTTATTCAAATTTACTTTTTCGTTATTTATTTCGATATCAATTTCATAATTTTCATATTGATTCTCCAATCCTATTCGCATTATCGAAAGATACAATGGACATNGAAAATGAACATCTTATTCGTGTTATATAAGTTAACAAACAAAAATATGTTACATACTCTAACTTAACGAAAACATTACGACAATTAAAAAATCTCTTATTATCAATATAGTGTGTATTTTCGACTCGAATCTAATGTTAAAAGACCAATAAATATTTATGGCATCTGCTTTACAGAACAAGATATCGGTAGACGAAATAAGATTCGTCTTTAATGTGAGTTTCAGTCTCAAAATGTTACTTCTTTCCTTTTAATCAACTTATCTGCACGAGAGTGACTCAATGTAGTTTTTGATAATCTACTTAGTATTATTATATCAAAGATAATTGAACGAATAATAACATCTTAACTTTTTCTCAAACGACGAGAAATTCAAATAAAAATGAATGACTATCACTGGATATGGCATTTTATATGCTATGTAACATATAATCTGTTATTTTTTGCTCATTTCATCTGAAATTTCAAATAAAAAGAATCACTAGTAGAATAACAACACTGAACTACTATTTGCGAATGATATCATAGACAATCTTGACTGATGAACATATAGGTAAAACATACCACAATGGGAACACATTTTAATTCGTATTGATGATAGAATCCGTATTTAACAGAGTGATGAAAATAACTGATTTACTTCCTTGAAAAAAACAATAATTCTAGTTATTCGATACTTAGTAAAAGAATGAGAAGTACTAGATAGAATCTAATTAATGCTTCGTCATGTATTTCATCGTAATTCGAATGAATCATACTTGCAAGATATATCAGTCCAGGTAAGGAAATTGTACTATGTATATATGACTCAATCGTTGGCACGTCTGTTACTTTTATTAATTGCGCAGACGTGTCACCTCATCAAATATTTTTAAATACTAGTGGTTCATGAGATATTTTTTGTATGAATAGTTTTTCTCAAATTCAACTATCGAATAACAAGCACAAATGGGCTCTTTTCTCAGTCGACTGTATGATGTTTTAGTTCTATTTGAAGAAGAAAAATGTGCTCGCATCCTAATGCTTGGTCTTGATGCAGCTGGTAAAACAATTCTCTATAAAATAAAACTCGATCAAAAGATTCAAACAATTCCTACAATCGGCATACACCAATAAACATGTTTTTACTATTTTATATCTGTTTTTCTAGGTTTTAACATCGAACAAGTTAGTCCATGCCGTGACGTGTCTTTTACTGTATGGGATGTATGTATTTCTTTTTTTTTGTTTGTCTAACTTATAGATTCAATCTAACTAACATGTCTTTTTTCTAAGGTGGCTGGTCAAGCAAAAATTCGTGGTGTTCGGCGTTCTTGCTATCGAGGAACAGAAGGTCTCATATTCGTCGTTGATAGCAATGATCCTGAACGAATAGAAGAAGCACGAGAAGAATTTGAAGATATCCTTAAATTTCCTGACATGTCCAATGTACCTATTGTTGTCATTGCTAATAAACAAGATCTGCCTAGTAAGTTCTACTATTTACTGTTCGAAAGCAACACCTAGACAGTTTTTCTCTCCAATAGATGCAATGAAACCGTCTGAAATCATCCCTAAATCAGGTATGAATAAACTTCACGGTAAACATAAGTGGCATGTTCAATCTACTTGCGCTATAACGGGTGATGGTCTCATCGATGCTACGGTCTAAATGGCAAATTTTGTCAAAAAGTATCGTAAAGAAAACAAGTAAAATATTTATTTGTATTTGCTTTTCTTTTGTTAATGATAATATAATTATTGTACATAAAATATGTCTATATATCACAATAATATGAGTTTGTTTTATTTGCATGTAATAAAAGAAAGTAGAATTCATATTTGACAATATCACTGAATAATGGGATCAAAATCAAGCCATTGATTTATAATTAATTTTTTGTTCGCAGCATTAATGCTTTTGGATTCATAAAACTAAAATTCGGTAATGAGTCACCAACGGGTTTCGTATCCTCGTTTGATAATCTGGATGAACCTGGAAATAGATCGATTGTTTTTATTGGCGTTGAATTTTGTTGGTCAATTGCGCTAGTATTTCGATGTACTATTGCTGGAGAATGAGTTTGTTTTTCTTGATTCAATGTTGAAGTTTGCATTGGCGGAATAGAATAATCAAGATCGAGATATTTGTTTACATCAATAACTGAAAAAAAGAAATATGTTTGCTAAATAGAATGGTTTACATAGATGTATCTTTATCGAAAACAAAACGGCAGATATGTAGATTGATTTATTACACTAACTTACCTTTATCTTCGCTATGAATTGATTTGATTGAACGAGATGAACTATCATTATCTACATATGCATAAAGAATGGATTAGTTGGTATCTTCTATCTAAATTCTATGGTAAAATTGAATATTAGATTCTTACCAGTGAGTAGATTTTCTGGACTTCTTTGTTGCCAGTGACCAGCCAGACTCATACCAGCTTCTTGTGATAACTATTGAAAAAAAATGAAGATGCATCTTTGATTATATTAGTCAAGGGGAACATTACTTTCTTTTCTTTATTATTATTTAAGGTTGTTCTTGGAACCACTAATGTTGAAAGACTCGAAGTTAAAGGAACAGCTTTAGTCTAGAATTGAGTTTTGTTATCTGAATCAATAAGAATTCGTTTGTTCAAATCATACATGCAAACGTTTATGAACACCTAGTGCTCGATGAAATAAACGTTCAATATTTGATTTACGCCATTGATATTGAATTCCTAACGGATCATTTGCTATATTTGATAACATAGTCCATAATCTAAATATATACATAGATTCAGACATAATTCAAAGAGAGGGACAACTGACGATAGACTATGTTTAAAACATGCTAATGATTGTTTTTCAATTTTCCATGCAATAAAGGATGGTAATTCTAACGGAATACAATTATCAACATCTTCAGACAATTTTATAGATTCTAATGGAAAACAAGTCGATATTAGAGATTGCGAACCGACTTGTAGTTGACCATAGTCATCAAAAATATCGTCATAATGATTTATTTTTAGTGATTGTTTTTCAATCGATGATTCGCTAGCATATTGATTGGAATGTATTCGATTCGATTCGAATCTTCCCCAATCATCTTCGATTACGTTCGATGCTGTTGTGGTCAGAGCATTCTAAAATATAATTTACTGTGTTGAAACCAGAAGCAACGCCTATATCAAATCCAATCGGAAAGGAAAAAACGTGTCATTCACAAATAATACTATTTAGCAGTNGATTTTTTCTTAAACAACAAAATTTAAGATATTTGTGTTTTTAAAACAAATTCTTCTATAATTTCCATAGAAACGAAATTCTTTAGAGAAACCACATAGATTTTCAGCAGTGTAAGATTTAGTTGATTGTGATATTGCATTTGGTACAGAATGCAATGCTTTACGATAATATTGAGAAAAAGTAAAGCGAAAAAATCACAAACTTAAACCTTTTTTTTTTGTAAATACAGATTTGAACTTTGAGACAAAAATTTACTAACGGTTGCCCAATCTAGTTCAAAAAGAAACCTTTAAATTGATATTATGGAAAAAAAACATATTCTGATTTCGACTAATTTCTTTTAATGATAGAAATATTAGCAAATAGTTTCTACACAATATATTTACATATAGTGTACAGAAAGTCAGTGGACGTAGAAAAATTTTAATATTTTCATGACTTTTCAATCAAATGAATCGATTTTTTCCTATGAGAATAGAAAACAGATAGAAGTATGTATTCACGAAACTAGCAAAATCTTATTCTTTATAAAAGAAAAAACTATGTACAAACGTTTGTTCCAACTGATATACATATAATATGTACATACATGCGTGCTGTTGTACTTGTTACTCTATTAAAAGCAAAAAGAGAAAAGAATAAATACATTTCTATGCGTCCTCTATTCTCAGGAAAAGAATCAGTTCATTAAGTTGTAGAATCATAAGGATATTCAAATTTCACTATGTCGAATGATGTTTTGGACGCCGCATATGTACATATATGAAAATGAAATGTAGAATTTACCTCTGAATTCGGATTAACATTATTTTGAAATGCATCGAAGTTTGCCCAACCACAATTATTAGTGATTGTTAAATTTTCCTGTTTTTCATTAATATTAATAGCATGATTACTGTCAACTGATTTCCAATCATCATTATCATCATTATCATCGTTATTTAAGTTATCCAATAAATTTGATGATAATATTTGATTGTCTTCATCATTGTTGCTTTTTAATGATGTTAACGATGTTTCATTTACAATGGGAAAACTATTTTCCTGGCTCATAACATCTAGACATAAATATAATGATTATTTTATATAAGCAAACTATGCAATAAAAATATGTTTATAATGATTTGTGTTGCTGTGTTATTTAATAAACGTGTAAAATGAAGTTTTTCATGATCTGTAAAGATAAGAATAAACTTTCTCTTTTGCATTGAATTTTTTTCTCGATGAATTTCTCCATGTTAGCTTATTAAAATTCTTCACAATTTATGTTAATAACTCTCACTACATCGACGCCATCATCCGATCGTTATCGTTAAAGTTCTGATTCATAATTTCGTTGTTTCAATTATTGCTAATGATCTAAATTAGATACCTTGATTCGAAATCATTTTTACTAATAATGGAAACTGCCTATGATGTCATAATCTTGATTGAATTCAAATTAATAGCTTATATTGCATTTTTTTAAATGCACGATTCATATAGAAGAAAAATACTACCAAATTAACCTAAGTAGTCATTAAAATATTGGATAGCAATTAAAATCATTCATTCGGCTCAACTTTTACGTAAAAATTAATTCTCGTTTTGAACAATATTTTTTATTTGCAAAAACATCTAGAAATCGACCATAGTAATTGTAGTACAGCTACAAACACCTCGATATAATGTTGGGCGCTGATAGTTATTGAGTTTATGTTAAATGCTGACATCTCAAGGAAGAAATAAAGAAATATTTCTCCTTTTGTTTTTGAAACTTGTACTAACTATTTATAAAATTTATTTGGATAATGGTTTATTATTAATCTGAACTTTTTTATTCATAGACAGTACGATGTGATGAGGATGCGAGAATTTCAATTGAAACCGACATTTTTACGAATTTTAACAGCGTCTTGATTTATAGCACATGAGATATAACTATATTTGTTAATTATATTTCTGTTTTAAAGGTGTTGGCGATAGCTTTTTATACTGATCAAAGAAGGTTTATGTGCGATCATGCAATCTTTCTAAGCACGAATTATTATTAAAGATAAAGTTTGGATTCGTAGTGCCTATACTTGAGTGTTCATCTGTCTTTATAACATGATTAATTGAAGAGTTCATTTATTATTAATATATCCAGTCTAAAATTTCCTGTACGTAAGGAACCACAGAGCAGAAAATAGAGCAACACCAGGATATCAGAGAGGCAGTTTTTGTATGATTTAAAATAAATAAATTTTGCTTAAAATGTCATAGCCTAAAATAGATTATTTATACAAATATAAATCTGTATATGCAATTGATTCAATCTGTGTGATCCGAGTTGCGTGTGACATGAGATTTATACATCACCATTGAATACATGATACATTCGCTGTGTTTATTTATCCGATATCAATAAACGAAAGGTTATGAAATAGAGAAAAAGAAGGAATGGTTCATAGATCGTCATTCTATTCAATTTTTTTGCACTGGCCTATCAATCAATAAATATATACATATATCTTTGGGAATTTTGACTTCCTGGTGACACAATTTTGCTGTGATGGATGTATACTGAGTTGCTATATATAACTGCGAAAACTCAGGTTCGTAGGCCTTTGTTCTGTTGAGTAATTATTACAAGAATAGAGTCAGTGGCGTGATACAACAAAAGAGAATAGTTCTCTCTAGACACTTTACGTTTCTATAAATACTGTCTACTCGAAAAAGGTTTTTTTCCAACTAAGTACTGTCTTATATCGATAACCTCTTCTTGCTAAAAAGTTTTCACTCATCATTTTTATTTCATATACCAAACTACTTCAAAGAAACTAAATTTTGTTCGTTGTAGAAAGCATGAGAGAACGAGAATGCATATACAAACGAATGATCCAATTAAAATTCAATGAGAATTTAAAAAGCAAATTCGGAATTTCGATATGATTCTACAACAAAAACAAATCTTGCTCTCAACTATAGCCAGATCTCTGGGAAACCATTGCTAGAGAGAAAAGTTCAATTTGTATACATTATTTTCAGCTTGGAGTCTAATATTTTTACGAATATTCTAGAAGAGAGATATTTTACAAAAGGAAAATAATTCTTATTACGAAGCAAAGTCAAAGTATCCATAGTTTTGCCATGTTTAGACAAATCTTGTTCGCATACATATTCAATAGTAACGATGGTATTCATTATACTTTTTAGCTTGAATATGAATAGTTTAGTTTATTTTTTACAATCGAACAATACATATATGGATTAATTTGATTCTACATCAGACATAGCTAATATCAGTAAATTTCTCCTTGGATAAAGATTCTTAGTCAGTAGTTTCAAAAAATATAATTCTTCAATTGTCGTATGTCTTCTATTATCTTGAAAGTCATACATCAACAGGAAGTTTTTTTCCCTAATATTCTGCTTGATTGTTATTTAAATTTAAAATATTACGAAAAAAAATCAGAAATGATAGATCATTTTGTTTTTAGAAACTTGAATTTAGAATAAAAATAATTTTATAATTGTAACAGACGATTAATTAAGTAGAATATTTCAAGAGGACTGCTATTTTACGCTTTTTAAATCTTCAATATAATTTTGTGAGACGTTTCATTGTATGCATAGCATCATAGGTTTTTTTAAGTACAGGAAACTGTTTTTTTTAGAATTTTAGTTTTTTATTGGTGCCAACCGATCTGTATCTTTTCTTTATTTGTAAGTATTCTTCTCTCTTTTTCTATCTTCAGCACCCAGTATATTTTGCTCTTTAGTATTGAGCGACGCGCTTGGTTGAGAATTTAAAAAAGAAAGCAATAATAATCTAGCATTAACAACACAATGCCACTATAGAAAGGTCATTCATATTTTCTAAAATTCAAGAATTCGACGATGAGTAAAGAAGTGACTTCATAGAGTTTTTCTGAATTTTTTTATTTGATTCTAACTTATAGTTTAGAAATAAGTTTCTGTTTCATCTAATGCTGTGTAAGAATAGATTATATTGTATTCAATAGTGTTGAGATATCATATGTCTAGGTTAGACTTGAGTTTACGAAAACTTGTCTTCGTATGTTGTTAGTAGAAAACAACTTGGATAATTACGTCCTTGTCGTTTTTTATTGTTTGTATATAAATACTGCAGTACTTCATTTGATTATAATTTTTTTCAGTCATCAACAACACAAATCATAACTTGAAAAAAGAATGAAG
This sequence comes from Rotaria magnacalcarata, assembly GCA_900239745.1. Lineage (NCBI taxonomy): Eukaryota > Metazoa > Rotifera > Eurotatoria > Philodinida > Philodinidae > Rotaria > Rotaria magnacalcarata. Next base: position 44,599 of record OENM01000977.1, read on the forward strand.
ACAGAAAAAAGTAATTTAAGTTGCGTTTTTTCTACGTATTTACAGTTGATAACATTTAAAGAAATTCAGAAATATAAGAGAGAAGTGAGTTTTCTCTTTTTGATAAAATAAATACTACATAGTAAAAGAATTTTCATAGAAGTAAAGATCATTCTTCGCTTTCAAGCTAGTCCAAGTAAGTTGACATATTCTAAGAATTTTTATTCACCGTAAGATACGAGTATCACCGATCTTCTATACTTACCTATCGTAGATCGGTTGGATAATAATAATAATAAGTCATACTAACATGAGATAATAGATATAGTAAAATGCTATGACATGTAACAATAACATCTTAGCTCATTTGTCACGCAAAATACAATATAGAAGAAAGTGTAGCCGAAATAATATGAAACAAAATCAACTGCACTTAATTATATTAGTTAGATCAATATGAATGCGAGCATTTATCGATATTACTTATTGTGTATAAACGCCAACAAAATAGAATATATACTTATGAATAAGAATGCTTTGTTAATTTTTCTACTAGTTTCGAATTCTAGAATTATTAAATAAATCCATTATTTCGTTGATATGAATGCAATCAATCTTACTTTCATATTAGTTACTCTTTCTATTATATAGGTTTGCTTTCAACAGTGAAGTTTTCTTCTACAGCAACCACCAATGACATCACCAATACATTTTATCTGTGTCTTTACCATCTTATCGAGTAATGTTTATAAATTTTATTAAAATTATCTCTCAATAATATTTTATTTAGTTGTCCTTACTATCAATCTTACCTATAGTGCATCAGTTAATTTGAAAAGTTCTGATGCACTTAAATATAATATGAATACTCATGTAATCAACGAAAAACATGAGAATCAGTATGATCTATCAAACCAATTATCTGCTGAAAAAGTTCATATCAATAAACGTCAATATTTGACAAAAGAAATATCAAGAGGAAAACGTGAATATCCAACAGAAGGCATTCTGTTAGGCAAACGCGATTTTGCATCTGAAGGTATTCTTATTGGTAAACGTCGATATCCAACAGAAGGCATCTTTCACGGTAAACGGCAATATCCAACTGAAGGAATTCTTTTAGGGAAACGTAAATTACGTTTCCCTGATTCAAATGCTTTTGACACGACTAATATTCACGTCGACGATTAATTCAGAATTAAAAATTTTTCCGATTTTCAGTATTAAATTACACATTTTTCATTTTAAACGTTAATACAATATAAGATCTTTTGATAATTATCATCCTCATGGCCGGAAAGAAAGAAAGAAGAAAAAACGCAAATGTGAATAACTTGTTCATTTTCTTTTTCTCATTTAATAAATAATGAAAAACACTGCACAAGTAATACACATGAAACTGAACATTTTTACAGTGTTACATAAGATAGAACAATAACATTTAATTAAAGGGTAACAGTATGAATGAACACGTCCTTTGTTTACAAAGGATCCCTATTGATTATTTATTGGTTTCTTTTATTAATGCTGAATAAAATGTTAGAATCAAAAATAAACGCGAAGATAACGACAACTATTGCAACGACAATAGAACAAAGAGCAAATACATAGAGACAAATAGAAACTGAAAATATCAATTCATGAACGCGAAGAAAGCTGAGTCGTTGATAGAAAGTTTTTCTGTAATTTATTTTTGTTCAACATCATTTCTAAGAACCTTCTTGACCAAATTCTTCTGTAAACTTTTTTTGTAACAAAAGGTCAGATTCGCCAACTGTTGGTTTTTGTGTCGATAGAGCAGCCACCATATCGGACTGAAATCAGAAAATATTCTTTCAATCGATTCACGTATTCGACTTCCTTACTATCGTCACTGGTGGTTCACATAATTCTTCTGAATTAATATCATCTAATTTTAACTCTACAGCGTCTGTGTCTCCTGGAGAACATGCAAGCCAAAGTAAACGTGGACCATTCGGACTTGGATTTTGTACCTAAACAGAAATCATAAGAATAACTAATACAAACAAATGAAACATGACAAAATACTCTTTTGAAATGTGTTGCAGAACCAAGTCGACGAATTGGCCTGAGTAGAGCTTCACGACAAACAACAGCTATATCTGCACCGGAATAACTAAACAATAAATGAAATGATAAATGTTTGCAAGAAACTCTTTTCCAGTTACTGGTCTGATTTATGTGCTAATTGCATCCATTCACGCTCTTTGATTGTGTGATAACTACTAGTTCCCAAATGAGTTTTAAACATTGCTGCTCGTTCATTTACTCCAGGTAACGGAATATAAATTCGTTTTTCAAAACTAAATAAGCCATATTCGTTTAAAACAATGCGAATTTTACTTTAACAAAATACCGTCTTCGAATAGCCGTATCTAATGCCCAAGGAATATTTGTGGCAGCAAGTACAAGAACACCTGCATTATCTGTTCCAACACCTATGAAACAAAAGTAAATTCTTAGAAATTCATTTCCAGCATGTCTTTTGGCTGTTTTACCTTGCATTTGAACAAGAAATTCTGTTTTTACACGGCGTGATGATTCCGATTCCGTATCATTACGTTGGCCACATAAAGCATCAATCTCATCAATAAATACAATGCATGGTTGTCGCTCACGAGAGACTTCAAATAAACATTTAACGCCTTTTTCACTTTCACCAAGCCATTTCGATAAGAGATCCGAAGAACTCACAGAAATAAATGTACTTTTACATTCAGTAGCAATAGCTTTAGCTAAATAGGATTTGCCAGTACCTGGAGGCTAGAATGAAATAGAAAGTAGAGAATACAATTCTTTAAATCCATATAAGACTTACTCCATAAAGTAGAATTCCAGCCCAAGGCTTACGTTTACCTAAATAAAAAGCAGAATAGATTACAGTTCGAGATATAAGTATATGAAATTGTATACCTTGAAAAAGTTGTGGAAATTTGACCGGTAAAATAACAGCTTCTTTCAATGCCTCTTTTGCTTGTTCTAAACCAACGACATCACTGAATGAAACTTGTGGATCAGTGACAATAGCTCCTAAAGTATACTTTGAGTAAATATATTGTTAAGAAATTTAAGAAGTATTAAAACCTTCAAATTTTCTCATCATGCGTTTGCGATCTGGATCATCACCATCATCATCATCTTTATTGTCTTTTGGATTTCCTCCATCAGTGACAGCTTTTTTCTTTTCGTCACGATTTTTCGAAGTAGCTTTGATTTCTTCTGCTCGTTTTATATAACTAGACACTTTGGCGCGTATGTTTTGTTTTAGTTGTTCATTCATTGCTCCATCTACATATACAAATATATGAATAACATTTTTACAAAAAAAAAATCTTCTTCGGGATCTACTTACATTTTACAGCATGCATTAAGCATTCTGCTGCTGCCATATAATTTTTTATAGCAGCTTCATAGTTATGAGCCTTATCTTCTTCTGTGGCTCTCTCAGCATTTTGAATTCCTTTCTATTGAAACAAAATATTTTTTAAGAAATAATCATAGTCTCAAATAATTTATTACTTGAATATAATCATGTGGACTACTTGACATCTTTGTGATGACGACAATGTAATGTAATAAGTATATGAAAGGTTTAACAATCAATTTCTTCTTTTCAAAATAATTAAAATTTACAACTCAAAAAGTCATCTTAAAACGAAGAAAAAATGAAAGGAGAAGGGCGGATAAGGCCATTTTGCGGCCCCCCTCAGATTTCAACTATTTCTATCAGCTATTAATCAGGGATCGTTCTTGATCACTTTTTTCAACTGCGTTTCCCGAAATACGACATTGACGAATTTTTTGCCTGGGGTACCCCACAGGCATCATCGAAAACAAAATTTGTTTTTTCACGAGTCGAAGCCAGATATAATTGTAGATTTAAGGATACTGATTACGAATATCACAATAAGATCTCCGAAAATTCGTTTATTCCTTATAAAGCCTGAACCACTCGTTTGACCCTATTTTTGATTGTTTGGGCCCTCATAGAATAACGAAACGATAACATTTAGTGCAAAATGATTTCCTCTAACTGGTAATTTTGAGTTCTCTGCGAATCTCAAGTTTTTACATCGAAAAAATGTAACTTATGAAAAAAAGTAGGGATTCCAGGGGAAAATTTGACCACTTCTCTCCATATTTGTCTACCATGAGAATGAAGAAAGTCTGCCGCAACGGCAAATTTTGATCCTAAGTGCAGTTTTTCAAGCTCTATCGACTGAACATCTCAAAAATAATAGAAAAGTTGTGCAACAGGGTGAAAAGTTAAGAACACGATTAATTTCTATCAAATTGCTGTAGGGAACCATTGTCACTAAAAAATATAAGATCGGGAAATCAACAAATATATAGTCCATCTTGTACAGCTTAATGAACTGTATACACAGTAAAAACCGTATGGATCTCCGCTCCTTCTTTCGGCTCACAAATTCGCTTCACAATATATATGATGTCGTTGCAGGGAGGTAAAATTTCACATAAACTTTTGAACCGTAAGAAAGAGCGCAGATCCATAATTTTTTACTGTATGTACATTTGATTAAGCTCTGCAAGATGGGTTACATATCAGCTGATTTCAAGATCTCATATATAATCGTGACTGTGGTCCCCTACATCAATTTTGTAGAAATTATTAGTATTTTTAACTTTTGACCCTGTTGCACAACTTTTTTATTATTTTTGAGATCTCCAGTCGATAGAGCTTGAAAAACTGCACTTACGATCAAAATTTGACGCTGCGGCAAAACTCGCTTCATAACAAACTATAAAGGGGAAAATTATACATTTAAAACACAGTCAATTTTTGCGACTGAATCGCCATCTCTTTTTTAAAGGATTCATTTTTCCGGTGTAAAAGGTTCAAATTCGTGAAGAGTTCAACGTTTTGGGTTAGCAAACATATTTTCTACTTAATTTAAAAACAAATGCTGTTGTGTAACGGCCCCAACAATGAAAAATAGGATCAAAAGAGTGTTGATGACTACTTTGGAAATAATGTAGTTTTAAGATTTTTTTATTG
>OENM01000978.1:14853-49614 GCA_900239745.1 Rotaria magnacalcarata
GGAAAGCGGATCCCGCACAGAAAATTCACTGAAAAATCGAATATCTGCCTCTAGACAAGCCACCAGCCGCTAATATTTTAACCATGTTAGTTTCATGATGAGAGCTTTCATTTGACATAAAAAACTTCAACGTTTTTGCTTATCACCTGAAACACCTCCATTGTAAGTTTTAAACACTAACCAACACTTCCACGATTTTTACATGATGACTAAAATACAGAAACGAATGTCTCGCACGTCCAGTCTAAATACAAATGCACCTACTCATATACCAAAACCGATAACTATAATGAAATAGGCAATTAAAACCAAAATGTCTGCCCAGTGAAGAGGAAAACTACTGATTGTGCTTGCCATCTTGTTTTTAAAATAAAGCAATATCTGATTTGTCTGAATATCTGTGCCTTTATCCTTTAAAATCTTTTGTCAATATTTATTGACTCTGCGTAGGAACTAACCAATTGTACATTTATCTTCTTGTATTTATATTGCATAAAAAAAAAAGGTTAACTATTTAATCTCGGATTATATTGTCATTGGTTGGTGAAATCAATGTAATCGATCGTTGTCGAACATGTTTAATATTCTGTTGAGTTAAACGAAGTCGGTCAGTTAAATCTTGAATTTCATGTCGTACTCGTTCACGAGCTCTTTTTATACGTGCAACTGTATAAAGTTTTCTCTTTGCATCTGAAACATATAGAAGAGAAAATAGATCAGAGAGAATCTCTCGCGTTCCATCTACGTACATTCTAGTTCACGAGCTCGATTTTCTTCGGTTGATATTGGAAGCAATTGTGTAGAATTCATTGCTCGAGTCAATACATCAGAGGGCTCTTGAAAAACCTATGCAATAAAAATCAAATAACCGAACATGTTGAATGCACCAGTGAAATAATATTTTAAAACTGCTTAACGTACTAATTCATCATAATATTCATTGACTAACGGTTTTCTACCAACGACAACGTCGGGATCAGTGGAAAATAATTTCAAATGAAAATAAAATATCACCTAGAATAAATTCCTTAAAATTTCCCGCAAAACAAATACGCCTACCGGTTTCTCATACGGATCAGCAAAGAAAATTGTTATCTGGGTTTCAAATTCTCCCCAGCCACTTTCTTCAATCTCATAGGGTGGTTGATTGAGAACTAAAAGTAAAAGAGAAAAATAATTTTTTCTTAAATAAAAAAGACTTTTTTTCGATGATTTACCGCGAACATTAGTCTGGTAGGTTTCATGTAAACGAAATTGTATTCGATTAATATATTTTGTCATATCATCATTATTAAACGATCGAACATAAAGTTTCCATTTATGTGTATGTCCATCGGAATCTCTTTTCGAACCGAAATGCTTTGCTGTATTACCATAAACAATAGGCTTCACAATAACCATGGGCATTTACTAAAAGAATTCAATTATTTTCTTCATCAATTTCATCAACTCGACTCACACTGTTACTGATTCTGATGTTATTGTTGACATCTACAAATAAAATTTCGTTTCTTTTTCATGAGTTTAAACTTCTTCGACACGCGAATGATAAAGAAATTGCATTTGTTTGAGACTCATATCTAATAAAGAAAAACTTCACTAGATGACACAAGTCGCCAAGATTTGACTACAAAAAATTCACAACTCATTTATCAGAACTCTCCTATATAGCAAAAATAAGAAGCTTTTTCAGGCTGATCATTTATTTTAAATATGCATGATTAGTCCATCGCCTTCTTATCTATATGTTTCATGGTTGCTTATCATAATGTAATACGCGTCAGATAATTTTTTTTCTCGCTCCTCAAGTGAGTGATAAAACACATACGTTGATCACTTTATGGAGGTTGTTATTGTTTCACGGATTTAAAATAAATGCAAGCCTTAACGAGCCTCATTTTCGCTTTAAATTCGCTAATTAAGATTCATCTAAAAAAGCAACAGCAGCTTAAGCGAATCCGAAAATTTGATTTTTCATTACATTAGGATTCTTTCTTCTTCTGCTCTTCTAAACAGTAAGATAATTAGATAAAAATAAGTATTATTCATAGATGATCTACTTCTAGCATATGATTATAAATGAATGCACATTATATTTTCAATAGTCGTATTTTATTTTTCACACACAACCAAAAAGAGACGTGCGCGACAAAAAGAAAGAAACACATCCGTGTTAAATAAAAAAAAAGCCATTAGCCGTTTGTTATTATTGTTTTAATATTGCGAATACAAAGTGATATCATTGATAGTAGTAAAAATTGCATGATGATGATGATGATGGCTTCAATGGAATTATTTTTACGAATATGTTGTTTTTGATTTTTCATCGGCACTTGTTTATCACGTAAAAAATAGATGTGTTTGTGTGTGTCTCTGTGTGATGAAAGAAGAATGGGTGAAGCAGAAAAGGAAGAAAAATCTTGGTGTTTTAAAAGAATGAAATTTGTGCGAATATTCAAAGAAAATGTTTTCATAGAATTTGATAGAATAAAAATAATCATAAAAACGAATAACAGCGACGATGCTTTGACGATTTAAAATAAAACATAAAAATCGAAGAGGAAGAAAATTATTGTTTATAATGATCGGCGCAATTTGTGGTAACCGGCAAAGCACAAAGCAGCTATCAAAATGGCCATATTTGCATAATGAACAGATGCATCACCACTAGCGACAGTTTTCAAAGCTTTATATAGTTTGGCTGAAAAAATTTGATGATAAAAAATATGCAATGATGTACAAAAAGGCTTTATGAAATCTTACCGAGATACGCAGTTACTGCAATAAATGCTGCAAATAAACCAAGTAGACCCATCGTTGCTAAACAAAGTAAACACAACAGCAGGCCACCTAAGCCTCCAATCAAACCCATAAGGCCACCGCTGCTACGTCTTGGTGCTGCTGGTCTGGGTGGTCTATAGATAAATGTTCATATGAAACTTTTATTTATGTTAATCATAATCAAACTTACGGAACTGGATATCGACGACCAGGTCGTGCGGTGTATCGGACACCGGTACGTCGGACGGGCACTCGAACTCGGGGCATTTTTAAGAGTTCTCTAGAATGGAAAATCAACGAAATAAGATCGACGTATTGGATCAAAAATCTCAAGAAGATTTTTCAAGGACAACTTGCAATGATCCCTATACCTACCTAAATTAGATAGGGGTGTTGTTGTTGTTCTCTTTTCGACTATCACTACCTGCCTGACGATTCAAGAGCTCTCTTACTCACATGAAAAATAGCGAAGAGAAGAAAAAAAAGGAGAAAGAAAAAGGGATGAATAGGGGACTTTTCTGATCAACACAAACATGCATACATGATGATGATTGCAATAACAAGAGAGAGAGAGAGAGAGAGAGAGACGGAGAGAAAAAGAGAGGTTTGAAGTCCAAAAAAAAAAATTATCATTGGCCAGTCAATACAAAAAAAAAGAATCACAACATTCTTGGTATAACTACTAGTGATGAGATATACGCCTGAAGGTTGTACACAGAGAGAGAAAGAGAGAGAAAGAGGAGGCGAAATATCGTTTCTCTCTAGAATATCACCTCTGTTTGTCATACCCGTCCATGTATGTATGGGTATTATGCGAAGCGAGAAAAAAAAATTGACAAAGAAAGAAAGATGCGCAATGAAATGTAAAAAAGGCAGGTAATCAATCAACCGAAACACTCCTGACTGACTACACACGCATATGATAATGACTTTCTTCTCTTTTGCAAGTCGATGCCTATACGTGATGCGACCAAAACATGTTGTCGACACACTATTCTGGTCGCATTTAGTTTTCTTCCTGACTTACGACTGACTCCTTTCTCTTGTCAGATACTCGACGTAGCTCATCACTAATTACAATGTCTTACTATCTATTGAAACATTAGACATTCTCAGGAAATAGCTTTTTTTTATTTCGTGCGGTGAGTGTAAGTGATAGGAAAAAAAAAGGTAAAGGACGAGCATTTTCTCTCTTTTTTTTCTTCTGATGACGTTTTTTGTACATGGCTCAGGTGCAAATCAGCGATGATAACTGTGAAGTCATGCGTAACACAGCTAACTAGGAGGAGAGAAATGAAGAAGCAATATAATATATATTTCGCAAAGAAGAGTGTGGGTAGCTTGATCATGGCGTCGACAAAAATCGTACGCACCAAAGTCATGGTTATATGCTAGTGTCTTTTCCTTCGCTATTAGAAGAGTAAAGTTGAGAAAAAGAAACAGAGAGAGTGAGAGAGTGAGAGAGAGAGAAAAGGAGAGAAGAGAAAAAACAAAAACTAGGATCCCCGATAAGACAATGTGATGACGATGTTGGACATATTGGGTTATGAAAAGGGGGCGATTGATCAGGAGAAGAGTATAATGAGAGAGAGCGCGAGCGCGCGAGAAAAAAGCGAAGAAAATTTCGTAGCTTGCTGTATAGTGGTATCTCACTTTTTAGCGTACTGCAAACAAGCCGTTAACGTTTCTAGTGAGAGAAGACTATCGCGGAGGTAAGTGAAAAAAGAAGAAAAAGAAGAAGAGAGAAGAGGAGAGGAGAGAAAGACATACTGAGGATAGAAAGTTATGTTTGAACACGTGTGGACAGTTGATGACCAGATAACCTTGGATATGCATGTTCTGTTTTAGATCTTAATAGGTAAGGATGTCTTCTGCAATTCGACGACCTACTCCAACACCACGACCATATGGTATTCGGTAAGATTTGTTTTCTTTTATACTTTTTTTTTGCTTTTTGAAAAATATATTTTCACAATATTTTCTAGACCAACACCATATGGCGGTGCAAGAGCATATGGCGGTACAAGACCATATAGTAGTGTTAGACCATATGGCAGTGTTAGACCATATCGTAGTGTAAGACCACCACCTCCAGGCGCAGGAGGTTTAGGCGGTGGCAGTGCTGCACTTAGTGGTGCTCTCGGTGCTCTTGGTGGCACCCTTGGTTGTCTTCTATGTTTAGCAGCTATTGGTGCATTGGGTTTATTCGCTTGTTGCATTGCTCTAGCAGCTTACGCAAGTATGTATTTCTTTTAGAGATTCGTTGATCGAACACCGATTGATTCATAAATCGATTTTAATTTAGAAAAATTTCTTAATGCATACAAGCAAGCTGAACTAATTAGTGGTGCAGATGGACAAATACAAATTGGCTTTATGCTTCTATTTGCCTCACTTTTCTATACTATCGTCTGTCGTATACAACGAAGTTAGACTCTAATAACAATGCATTCGATTTTTCTTTCTTCAAAATTTTTTTCTCTCAATCTCTCTCTCATTATTGAACAATACCAGTCTTTTTTCCTTTTTTTTGGTTTTATTTGAAACACATGTACCTGTTCAGAAAAAAATGAAAACATTCTTTTTGCATGACACAACAACAACCACGGCGGCGACGACGATGACGACTGACTGACGACGATATTCAACACACTACTTCTTTTTTCAAACACCACTATATTTTCTTTTCATTTTTTTAAATAAAAAAAATTATCTACTCTTGTGCGTGCATATCGATGTTTTTTTCTTTGTTTATCTGAATAAATTCATTTACTTTCTCATTGACTCATTTCATAATATGAAAAAATTTATTCAATGTCATACAAAATGATATTGTATTTCTCGTTTCATTATTTGACAGATAGGTATACGTGTGACAAGCAAAAAAATGAAACCTCACTATACCGATATAAGAAAAAAAAACGAAGAAACTATTCAGGTGTGACCGCCTGTATGCAGCAAGCAATTCGATAAGCATATATGTATATGTGAAGGCTACAATTTTTTTTTTATACCGTGTTATTTGTACATACAAAAAAAAAGATGAATGTGCTTACCCTTCAATAAGTTTATTTAATAAATGAGAGAAAAAAATACATATATACTTGTAAAGTCAAAACGAGCAAAAATACTTGTTGTTGTTAAGTGTGTCTATTTCAATCTATTGAATGGAAATAAATATTAGTTTGGAATTAATGTTTCTTATGACCGTGGTATATCATAGAAAGAGAGAAAAAAAAATTTCTGCTTTTTTTAAATTTCATGCGAACTATCACATTGAACTTCATTAAGAATACAAAGTCACATTTTTCACAGCATTCAATTTCTACACCGCCTGTAATGTTTGCAATACTAGGTGATAAATCACCGCCAAAAACAACCAATAGATAAGCCGCAATTTTCTAGCTGAAGTTATGGATCATTAGCTAAAATGATTATGATTAGTAGGAACATCGAGCAAGAAACAAAATCTCAAAGCTGAGCAAATATGAAAATGCTCGTAAATTCATCAACGGTAACTCACATGCATCAAATTCTATCAATTGTAAGAGAGCATATTTCATGAAGAGTTTCTCATTGAATACTTTTATTTATTTATCCTAACTTTTCGATAGTACGATGAAAAATACTATTTTACGAAATTATATGTATACACAGTTTTTATTTCGTAATCGAAAACAAAATGTATAAAAATTTTAGTTTGTATTATTTTTCTGATCGATGTCTTCACCAGCCAAGGATGATTTCACATTCTCAATATCTGACGTATTAACGGCATTTGTTTTTAAGCCAGCTTTATGAAGATAATATGTACACGATATCATTTGTTGTGTCAACGATGAGTGGCATTCTGGACATAGAAATACAAAATAACCAATTGTGTTCGACAAGAGTTTAATAAGACGAGATTCATCTAATTTCATAAGTAAATCAGCTAATGTTTCTACGTATTCAGGCATATAGTCGACATCAAACAAATTCTTTTGAGAAATTTCTTCATCGTTTACAAGAACACGAGATGAGACGTTTGAATTTTCTGATTTTGCTTGAACAAGTTTATAATTGACGCCGGTAATTGCACCGATTTTCTTCATAGAAAATTGTCCTTTACATTGTTTAGTCGTATTTTGCACTAGGGCAGTGCAGGATAGAACATTAGCTATATTAATATCTTGTTTTCGATTAAAATTCGGACAGATCGGTACTCGTACCATTGATTCATATACGGCATAGACCAACGAAACAGTGACACCTGCCCCTAATAGATATCCAATGTTTTTAATAAATTGACGTATACTGTGGCTCATTGTCGTTTTCGTCTCGGTAGAAAATGGTTGATGACTAATCGTAATGTGTTGAATTTTTGTTCGAATTTTATGTTTTAAAGTGTTCAATGGAAAGTATCGAAACATTTGGTAAATTTATCTGAAAAGAATCAATAGAAAATATGGTATTCCGTAAACATATTCATATTGCCGTTATATAATAAGTTGATTGAACTCCTATGATGATTTTACGTTATGACCAACGACTCTTTCTCTGTATATGAAAATGATTGATTCTAATTGGAAACTTATTTTAAGAGCAGATGACCAATCAATGAATAATAGAGATAAAAAAAACGTCTACGTCAGCTGAGAAAGATTCCGTCTCTCACTGTACAACATATTAGTCGTATAAAATGGCGTCATTTTTATGTTTCGCAATTTATTATGATAGTAACTTTCTTTCATTCGTCTATTTAAATACCTGTGTAGCAGTCATTCGGAATACATTAGTATTGTCACTACACATTCTTGTGTTTTTTTTGTTCTGAATGCCATTGTTTAAAAAGGCTGAAATATGCGATCTTTCGGAAAAATACGGATTTCAACAACGTGGTTTAGTGGCACTTGAACCTATTGCTCGAAGTGAGAAAATTTATGAGTGTGATCCAGCGACATGTAGTTATTATCCGGAAGATGATCCGCGATTTAAATTTACTCGAGAACAACTTCTTCAAATAATGAAAAACTATCCAGAACTATCAGAATTCATTCGAAATTATTCCCTCATGATCGATGATGACGTTTTCGAAGCTCCGCATCATATTCTTACGCAAGAAGTGACGGATGAATGTGCGTTATTCAATCATTCATGCGAGCCTAACTGTGATTTTGACGGATCGAATGATAGCTGGGCGCTCAAAGCTCGACTTGATATCAATGTTGGCGAAGAATTAACTATTCACTATGGTATCTTCGAAACCGAACACAGTCTAATGGCAGGTGTTCAATGCAGATGTGGGGCTACTAGTTGTGTAGGTAAACTTCGATTTGATTTTTGGCGCAATTGTGAATGGCAACGAAAATTTGAACATGTAGCGAGTCCATTCATTCAGAAAAAAATTCGTGACTTACGCACATTATTAGGGGACACCGTCATGACATAATATTTGTTGAAATAAATATGATATAAAGAATTGTAAATTATTTCTTTTGTGAAATTCAAGAGAATCAAACTATGAATTTCATTATTCAATTAGTCGTCGATTGAGCTAAAATTGTAGTGGCTGATTGAAATGATGTATCAACAAGCTTTGTCACGTGTACATACACGTAACTTATAGCGAAACTCAAGTAGATTAAATCCGAACTCTCTCAATGACACAAACACATATTTCAACATTAAAACTAAAAAATTGCAAGCGAAAGAAAACGAAGTGACGAGTGGAGTTACTTATTAATAGGAGAGAGCAGAACAGAAAAAAATCAAAAAATCTAACGTGATAGTTAAGAACGCATAAAACGGCATATGAGATGAAGCAAAAAAATATTGTACTCAACACCGCTTGTGGAATAAAAGCGAATGATGTATTTTACATGGGATATATTCGTTTGATTTTTGAGTGATTCTGAGTGTGAATGGAAGCAATCGATAGCTATATTTAGATTGTCAGAGATACTCCAGCATATTTCTTCTAGCATAACAATGTATCTTATGGGTAATTATATACTGTTGATGTCTTTTCTTTGCAGACGATTAATTCTAGTTTTTCGCGTTCTGCACGTTTTTTTCTTTGCATCATTCTAACCCATATAGTATGTGGTTCTTATTTTGCGATTATTGAGGCCAGGTGGAAGAGTATATCAACTAGGATGATTCATCTCAAAAAACGACTAACACTAGATTTCAATTATGATATCAAAGAAAAATATTTTACCATCGCCTGATATTTTATACGGTCAACTTTATTTCGACATTCAACTTGCTCGTGTATATTCCGAAGGGGAAACATTTACTGATTCCGTTCCAGATGCTTCACCATCAGAAGTAGTCGCTCTTTACGAACATGAAAACAAAACTTACCGAACTTCGATCTTACTAAATTTGTCAAGGAACATTTTCATCTTCAAACATTTCCGGATTTGATTTATACTAGTGATCCTACGATAGCTCCGAACGATCACATAAATAGGCTGTGAAATATTCTTTGTCGATCAGCTGATACGTCCGTTGATGGTAGTTCAACAATTTCTCTTCCATTTCCTTATATCGTTCCCGGTGGTAGATATCGAGCAATGTTCTATTGGGATTCGTATTTTACTATGTTAGGTTTAATGGTTGTACCCGATCGAATCGATATGATTAAATCAATGATTGACAATTTTGCGTATATGATTGATCTATTGGGTTTTATACCAAATGCAAATCGTACGTATTTTTGTAAGTCGATCTCAGCCGCCATTTTTCGCACAGATGGTTCAACGGTTGGCCAGTACAGAGAATATCAAATAACGATACTTACCTGAACTACGTCAAGAAGACGAATGGTGGATGACTGACAGTGATAAGTTGAACATATGTTTGTCTAATCGTTTATAATATTTTTAGCATGTTGTATGTTTGCCTGATGGAATAATTCTGAATCGATTTGGGATCCATTGACAACTCCTCGGCCAGAATCATATCCAAAGGAGGAAGATCAACGCCGAACAGCTCTACAGCATGGTATTTCAGCTGAAGAATTTTATCGGCACAGTCGTACAACCTGTGAATCCGGTTGAAATTTGTCATCACGTTGGCTTCTTGATAGTAAATGTGCGGAGACAAATCATGCAGCTGACATCATTTCAGTTGATCTCAATTGCCTTCTTTACTTTCTGGAAAATTTACTTGAAAAGATGTACAATGAACAAGGTGATGTTGAGTCAAGTAACATATTTAAATTATTTGCTCAAAATAGAAAAAATGCTATTCGAAAGTTTCACTGGAATGATGAGAGTCAATTTTTTTTATGGATTATGCTTGGAAACGTAATCGATCGACGTCTGTTATTACGTTAGCAGGTGTTTATCCGCTCTATTTTAAATTGGCTACTCCTGAGCAAGCAGCACGTGTTCACGAACATCTTGGTAAAAGTTTTCTTCGTACTGGTGGTCTAACCACGAGTCTAGAAGCAACTGGTGAACAATGGAATTGACCAAACGGATGGGCTCCTTTGCAATGGATCGGCCGCCAAGCTTTGAAGAACTACGGATTCAATAAATTGGCAGCTGAAGTAACACAGAGGTGGTTGACTTTGAATGATCGTGTATTTAAAGCGACAGGGAAAATGACTGAAAAATACAATGTAGTCAACAATGTACAGTGTAGAGGTGGAAACTATCCGCTACAAGATGGATTCGATTGGACGAATGGAGTCTATTTAAGATTTTTACATGATGGCTCAAATGGTCAGTTTCATTGAAATTGTAAATAATCTGCCTAAAATCGATTCGCCTATTTTTCTAATAAATCATATTCATTGTATTATAACTAAAGAGTAACTTATCGATTGACGATCTTTTGCAAATTAAATCTCTAATATCTAAACTATTCAACTCATAATATCGAGATCTGTAAAGGTTCGGGCTTATTAGTTTAATTGAAATATTGATAAATACTGGAAAATATTTGCCAGCGATAACAATAAAACAGATACAAATATAGAAAAATGGTCTTTCAAATACATGGCAGAAAAAGAAATGTTTGCGTTGCGAAAGTAACCATTCTTCTTCAACGCAAATTTCAGTTCCTTCTTAGTTCAACCCTCAAGACGTGGCTACTTGACATATAGGAACAAGCTATTTTATGATTTTATTCAGGAAACTCAGAAATATTGAATAAAAATGATTGAAATTTCCACATGATCTCTAAAACCGCAAAAAATGAACAAGTCATAACCATCAATGATCCATTCAAAAAACTCAATCTGGATGATTACAAAGTCATAGGACTCATCCATATTCATTCTTCACATTATACCTGAATGATTATCATGGTCAACATATTCAAAAATTCAACTAATTTATATATAAAATTCGACGAATAATGGTCAAAAATCCTTTTTCATATTATTCATGAATATTCACCATCAAGAACTGATTCACAAATCCACCTTAATATTTTCTATACTCCAAAAAATCATCAATTCTTTTCTTTGACATCATTCGCGAGTAAATCCTAAAAACCAACGCTTCGAAAAATTCATTATTATATTAATAAAATTCATTGATCATTCTATGATCTGTATTCCCACTATTTATGAATAATTATCATAAAAAACAGATTCAAAAATTTCTTTGAAATTTTCTCCAGCATCAAACGATTCTTCGACGGTCTTCGTTGACTTCATTCTTGAATAATGACGACGAGTAACTCATTTCGAAATATGATCAACAAGCTTTGCAAAATCCAATAATTTCTCAATTATCTGCATTCTCAACATTTCCGAATAATTATCATTAGCAACAAATTCCAAAATTCAATCACTTACTTTATAAGACTCAACGATTTTTACCGTTTCATCCATTCATATTATTTATGAATCATTATCAAAAAGACTAAATTCAAAAATTTCATCGAAACACTTGTAAAATCTAATCACTTCGCTACGTTTCCACGATCGTATGGTTCATGATTCATCCGCACGAATAACAAATTCAAAAATTCGATCAACATGCTCGTGCAATCAAGTTTTATTTCTACTCATACTCATCCACATTATTCATGAAGAACTGGGACGATTAACAAATTCAAAAACCTCTACTCTGGACGCTTCGAAAATGTGATGATTTCTACCATGATTTTGATCGCCATGGTTCATGAATAATTATTACGAACAGCTACTTCAATAATTTCGCCCATCCTTTTGTTAAATCAAATAAGTTTTGCGTTCGCTTGAAATGCATCATTTATGAATCAACATTATTAATAAGAGATTCAAATATTCCACGAAGATATTGCTGGAAGCGATTCGTTTTTTAATTTGTAATGATTTTAATTATTTTTGAATAATTAACAATAATAATAATAAATTCAAAAATCCATAATAAATATTCATGATAATCCAATAGTCTTTCTATCACCTTCAGTCACGCTATTTCTGAATTATTGTCATCAACTGCGAATTCAAAAAAAGATGGGCTTTCATTTTAGGTTGTTTCTAGTTTACTGTAAGAAAGTCAGTGATGGAAAGTGAGCAATTGTCATTGTGATCTGCTATGACATTTTCTGCAGCAGTGGCTTCGTTGTTGTCTAGAAATGAGAAAAGAAAAGAAATAATTATGTCGAGTTCTTTATTCGATCTTATTCGAGAGATCCAAGTGTGAATGGAGAATTAGGATCGCCTGATTGTATTATCAAATAGGTAAAATCGCTTTCAAGGTTGTACCCCAGTTTAAACCAGAGGTGCTGCTGCTAACCAATCAGATTCTCTAACGAGGGAACATTCCCAAATGATTCGCATCGTTTAGTCTCATATTTTGCTCATAGGTAGGATCCAATGAGACTGGGAAAAGTCTAGAAGATTTCGTGCCCTTAGGCCTTTCCTTCGAAGTTATGACCGTTTTACTGAATTTTCGATCGTGTTCAAGGGATTTATGGAAAAATTGAATAAAGGAATTCTGAGCTCCAATTTTGTCTAACAATAGATCTTATTGGTGTTAGAAAATTGTAAAACTTTCAGTTAAAACCGATGCTTTCTTTTAGAGATATCTCAGATTGAAGAAAANTTTTCTTCAATCTGAGATATCTCTAAAAGAAAGCATCGGTTTTAACTGAAAGTTTTACAATTTTCTAACACCAATAAGATCTATTGTTAGACAAAATTGGAGCTCAGAATTCCTTTATTCAATTTTTCCATAAATCCCTTGAACACGATCGAAAATTCAGTAAAACGGTCATAACTTCGAAGGAAAGGCCTAAGGGCACGAAATCTTCTAGACTTTTTCCAGTCTCATTGGATCCTACCTATGAGCAAAATATGAGACCAAACGATGCGAATCATTTGGGAATGTTCCCTCGTACGTCTTATAGACATGCTTTCGGAACTTCATTCAGTGTAATTGTGATGCACAATACGACATAGTGATCATATTCAAATATCTGATCATTTTCGTATATGGGGGTCGTCAACTAATTGTTATTCGAAAATGGAAGCTTGACTTTCGATAGAATTAAAAAAAGAGTTATATTTACTGGACGGATTGTCGTCTAATTTCAAGCTGATCAGAAATTTATTCTTCCCTCTATCGACTGTGACACTTTTGACGGTGAACGAAACGCCCGGACTTATAAGTTCTTCTTCTTCTTCTGGATATAAAGAGACAGGTTGTAAATCGATGGAAAATGCTGAAAGTAAATCGATAATGAATATAACGTTTGTGCCCGGAAATGATTCTGCTATGCTTCGATTCCGAGTGCACGAAGTGAACGCTTGAAATGAACGTCTTTCATCTGGATTTTCAGCCAGATTTCTATACGTTTCGATTTGTTCATTCGTCAACTTGGCGGCTCGATAAAGTGTTTTGTTCGTTTCGACTGTAGAATCGAATGGACTATCCCAAAGGAGTAAGCAGAATGGTCCCAATGTACAAGCTTTCTCTCGCCAAACTTGTTCATGACTGTCGCTGCCTATTTGTCGCATAACTGTATTCAATTTTTTGTACAGAAAACTTTCCATAGAATACAAATAAGCACAACATGCCCAGATTTCTTCTATTCCTTTGTTTTTTTTCTTCAACAAGATTTCAGCCAATTTCTTTGCTTCCAACGGCATCCCTATACTCAAGCCTTCTGCAATAATGCCAGCAACAGCGTTTTCAACAAATATCGGAATGCTCGATGTGTCGCTTGAAGAAGGAAATTGTTCTCGTTTAAGATTCAAAACTCTTCTCACTTCCACTATGAAAGGTGAAATAGACTCATATTCACGACCGGTAAGACTCTTCGGAGCAATAGGATCAGGTAGAAAGCGTTCTTCTCGATAACGTCTCTCTTCATTGTTTTGTATGATTCGTCTAACTGGCCTCTGTTTGTTTATATCAGCAGTTGAAATTTGAAGTTCACTTTCAAGATCGATATAATAGCCATCCAATGTTACAATTGACTTCTTATCCGAAAATGATTCTTCAACAATAAGACTCTCTACATCGGAATACGGGGTCCACTGACTTGCTGCGGATTCGGACCAAGGATCAGAACTCGAGTTCCATGCCCATACAATACGTTGGGTAGAATTTCCGCCGTTTGCCATGAATATTATTCTGGCTAATCGATTTCGATTTTTATAGTTTGTAACCTACAAGCAACAAAAAATCAATAAAATAGATTTCTGTAGTGAACATTAATATTTCTATATCATTTCATGAGGATGAAAATTCTCTTTGCAAATTATTAATCTGACGATGCTGAAATTCAGATATGCATAACTACTGAGCTTGACGATTTTGTTTTGTTTGGTAAGTTTGCAATTGGTCTACTACCATTTTTATTGCTTCGTACACGTGATTTATATTGATGTGAATCAATGAAGCATATATTTTCGTCACAAAAAAGAGCTTATTTAGTACGCATGGATTTTTTTATTTTGGTTGTTTTTTTCTTCCAATGTTATTTTTCACAATGAGAAAACATATACCAATATTTTGCGTATGCACTCATATTAATCTTGAACCTCAAAATGATATCCTAATCAATAAAAGAATGAATAGTGATTATACTTCGTTTTTGGTATTTTGTAGTATATGATCGAATTGATTTTTTCGACTCATAAAAATCAATTGATGAAAACTCATCATGTTTTTCAATGGCAGTTAATCTTTGTTAAGAAATTTTTTCAACAGACATGGAAATAATGTTTAAGTTTACGTTGATTGTTGTTATCAAATGTAAAATGAGAACGAAACATTTTGCTTTTTGTTAAAAAGTTGCCGATAGATTTTGAGTCAATATTAGGGAGATGAGTTTGAATCAATGATAGGTACTAACGATAGACAAGCATATTGCTGAAAGGAAGATATATGTGTTTTTGAAGCAGGGCGTCATTTAGCAATTTTTCAAATATTTAAAAACAAATAACTGGACCGACCTGCGATTCCGAACTGATGGAAATACGCTCATCGTATCGTTCGCAGTTTGCTATGATGAATGCATATTGTTTGTTCGTGAGGAAAAAACTGCTGATGCGCTTCCCTTTGAAATCATGCTGTGTGTTCTGTCCAACAGAGTTAGAAAATCGATTGATTAACATATTAATTGGAAACCAAGTCCGTTAAATGTATTGTCTGATCGATAAATAAATACAACTCACATTTCATACACACGCTCATACTTTGAAGATGGCTACCAACTAAGAGACGTATCAATCCCTCTTCTAAAAAACTAAATAGCAAGAATAAAATGTCACTGCTAGATTGTGTCACATTTGATCTAATAGTTTTCGCTTACGAATTTATCCCCTGGAGTTGGAATGGACGAAAATGGAATATGCTGCGGTTACCTAGCTTTTGAAATCTACAAGAAACTAAAAAACACAGTTTTCCTGAAATTTCAATGAAGATCTATAAAATGGAAGTTTCACACTACTGTATAATTAGTTTTTTTTCTAACCGCCTGGTGCTTCTTTGGGATGAACGCTCATTTTCTCATCTACGCTTAAAACCTATATGCCCGTGCCAAGATCCGAAAGAACACCCATAAACAATATTGTCTTGCATGCACCCTCGCCCACACTCACAGCCATATCAACATCAGCAGACACGTCCACAGCAATCTCGCTTCATAACCGGCACCCTAGATCACCACAGTTTCTCCGAATCATTGAAGTAGTTTCACCAAAGATAAAGAAAATATATGATGTTTTAATAAATTTCAATCGTCTCAAGTGTATGATACGATGCTTATCTCCTCGGCATAAGTTGGCAAATTTCAATGTTGTTGTCTAATACGTATATATAAGACAGAAAATACTTTCTTATTGACCGTTTTTTCTACTTAGCTTGAAGTAAAACTAAGCAAATTTCGTAAAGCTTAGGTACACAATGATCGTTATGCGATATAGCAATATTATATTTTACTTTCTATTACTATCAGCTATTTCTGCAAATGTTGATACGACATTTCTAATACGCGATTTTGATGGCAATATTCTTAAATCAATTGAACCAAAACTTTTATGGCGTATTCATCAAGATATGATAAAAGAAGGTCATCGATCTAATGCAACTGATTTACTATCCACATATAATATTACGAGCGGTGATATGTTTAGTAAATCATTTCCCGATCAAGTATCAAACAAACTACGTGGGATACCAACCTATAGAATAACAATGGATGCACATATTCAAAATATAGGTTGGGCAAGCAATTATCGATTGGGACAAGTCGTCGGAACTGAAGGAATAAAATCAAGACTTGAAGCGTATCGTATAAATTCAAATCCCTACACAGCATCAATAACATATCGATCGCATGTTCAAAAGATTGGCTGGCAAAATTACGTTCACACAAACGACATTTCTGGTACTACAGGAAGAAGTCTGAGGCTTGAAGCATTACAGATTAATATTGGATCAAATATTGGCGGTAAAGTATATTATCGCTGCCATTTAGAGCAAATTGGTTGGACTGATTGGCACGGAAATAATGCAGTGTGCGGAACGGTTGGTCAACACCGACGATTAGAAGCTTTTGTTTTAACGATTTTATTATTTTAATCACTCTATTTTTCGCTATATATGATCTAACATTTCTATATTTATGTTATCATTAAGAAAAATATATTGATTAATTTGAGAAAGGAAAAATTATAGTAACAAACATTATTAGATGCCATTGTGACAGCAGGCCACTATGATCTGTTTTGTGGGCGTGTGGCCGTATGGGTGTGAGTTTGCTCTTCGTTCATACCAAAACCCAATATTATTCTTAGTCTGATGATGCTACAATCCAGATGCACATACCTACTGCGTTATGCTGAATTAGATGAGTTCAGTTCGTTTGTAGGCTTGCAACAAGGTTTTCTACCTTTTCTTATTTCTGACTTTCTTTTGGCTTGTATATGTTATTTAGATTGATGTGAATCAATGAAGCAAAGTTTCGTCACAAAGACAGATTATTTAGTACGCATGGATTGTTTTCTTTCAATGTTATTTATTCATTTGTTTCTCTACACAATGAGAAAACATATACCAATATTTGCTCACGCAATCATATTAATCTTAAGGCTCAAAACAAATTGAAAAAAAATTAGTCTTTTTTCTCGAAGATAGAGAATCTTTTCTAGACAAGTATCACAGTGATTATTAAAATCAAATAGGACATAAAAATCGAGCATTGCGTTGCCTGTTAGAAACTCAATATCCAAATGCAACTTCTCCGGATATAATTCATGAAGTAGTGGAAAGGTACTATTTCATCGGAGAAACGATACGGTAGTGATTGAACGACATGCAAGACGAGTGTCGATAGTGAACAATTGTCGTACTGGACCAATTTAATTGTAAAAACTCATTTGAATTCAAAACAAACTTTCCCACGTGATTGTCTAGATCGATTTCATACAAAAGCGTTTGCCCGGTATGATGTTTAATTCAAAAGAAAAAATGAAGATCAATTTTCAGTATTATATATATATATATTTATACACAATCGAAAAGAAAGTCACGAACAATAATATTTATTCACGTTCTCGGCTAATAAGCAATTGACAACACGAATAGAAAACGGAATTTATGTTCATATGTTTGTCGATGAATACATACCTAAAATAATCCGAGAATAATATTCAAAATAAAATGGACCTTTTAAATTCGTCTAGGTATTGTTTTCTTTCGGAGCTTTCGTATCTTTCAACTCTACCGGATGTATACTAATAGAATACCAACAAGAACGAAATTTGTGTTTGGATACCTAATCAATTTGTCGTATCGAGTACCATATGGAATGTATCGCGAATGCATGTATTTATAGGTATAATTCAAGTAAGATAAATTTTTTTTCTGCTTTTTTTTTCTTTCGAAAAGGTATTTAGGTATAAACTTTAGTATAGATATAGTAGTTCATTGGATAATAATTCGCTCAGTGATACTGAAAGATACAGAAGAGTGAAAAAAACTAATAAACTTATATTATTGATTTGCTTACTGTTTGCATTTCAATCTAGCGTCTTGATGATAGATCGCGTTTTAGATTCGAATTCAAATGTCTTGCTGATGTTTTCTGTTGAAATTCCACTGTTACATGTGCTAAATCCCGACGTGCATAATCGTATTCGAGTTTTAATTGATCATAACGTCGACGTTCATCTTCCAGTTCTCGTCTTACTTTCCACATGTCTTCATCGTAATGACGTTTGGCGAGCATGAGATGTTCGTGTAAACGGCGATTTTCTTCTTCTAATTGTCGTATTGTTAGTTCATCTGGATTACGAATAGGACGTTTTAAGGGCAACGATGGTGGCGGTAGTGGCGGTAATGAAGGCGATTCACGTCTAGGACGTTTATTGTTATTATTCATCATTGGAATTGGCGAACGAGATGAACGTGAACTTGGCGATCGCGATAATGATGCTCGGCGACTACGTGCTAAATCTTCGGCTTTCTGTATTTCCAATTCTAATCCATCCATGAAATGTGGTTTATCTTGAATAATTCTATCAACAATATCTTCATCATCGAATGCAACAAAAGCATAGCCAAAATGTGTAAATGTATTATTACGTTTTCCTTTCGGTATTGTACAAGATAAAAGTTTACCGTATTTATCAAAATAATTTGCTAGGTGACTCTCTGTTAATTGCTGTACAGTACCACGAATAAAAATACGTTTAACTGACTTTTGTAATTCCGTTGGCGGTAAACAACGTTGAAATTGTAACTCGTTTCCATCGATGGAATGCGGCCGTTTATCCATAAAAACGTCGACACTCATACGATCATTAAATTCAATAAAACCTTCGCCGTCCGTGTCAGTTAAATAACAATCAAGAACCGAACCATAACGTGATGCATATTGCTGTAATTGCTTTGTGGTTGTACGTTTCGATAGATTACGTACAAGAAGTTGACATTTTAATGACGCAGTTGAAGACATCTGAAAGCAATGAATTTACTTATATAAACAAAATATAGGTGATCTATTCACAAAAAAAAGTAACACTGGACATTCGATGCTTTCCTATGACATAAATATTTTGATTTAAAAAAATAATAATAAAGCACCAGAAAAATATTCAAAACATAGAACAACAATTGAACGTTTGATTGTATTTGAATTTAAAGTCTGAAATGAAGAAAAGACATTTTGCTAATATATTCGATTGTAAATCATGAGAAGGAAATCTAAAGGAGCTAGCAGTCGCAGGGAAACAGCGTATTCCTTTGACAAGCTTATTGAATAGATATATCTATCGAAGGCGTTTATTTGTTGCAAATGTTATATCTTATCATATCAGCAGAATCTGCGATAGAGAATACGATAAAAATGGTCCTAACAAAGGCTGAGCGAAACCATTCTAGCATGATTTATTTCTTGACATATCAAGCATTGAGGCAAAAGCAGAAAGAAAGAAACGCACATTTATAGGTTATGTTTACAATCAGTGACATTAGTTAATGATGAAAAGCTATTTATCATCTGGAAATGTATTTGTTAGTTCGTCATGCTTCATAGAATAACTTATATATCATCGATTAATTTTGATTTAGTACTATCGGATAGGATGAACAGCTGCAAGACTAATAACATTATTTTCCGATTTGTGTGAAATGCTTCCTTTTTGAGAAAAAAAAACCTGACAGTGAAGAGATTTACTTTTTTCTGACATTATCAATAGTTGATTTTGGCCTATTGATAGTAATAGTCGAACTTGCTATTTCAGTATCTATAATTCGTTGAGTACCACTAAAGAAATAATTTTCTATAAAAACTTTTATTTGTAATAAAAATTCTCACCAATTATCTTTCAATTTAATATAAGCTTTATAGAGTTCTTCATATTTTCGCTTGGTTTGACTATGCACATCTTCACGTTTTTTTAATTGAATTTGTTGTTGTTCATTATCATGTAAACTCTGACGAAGAAGA
The DNA here is from genome assembly GCA_900239745.1 of Rotaria magnacalcarata. Taxonomy (NCBI): domain Eukaryota; kingdom Metazoa; phylum Rotifera; class Eurotatoria; order Philodinida; family Philodinidae; genus Rotaria; species Rotaria magnacalcarata. The sequence continues at coordinate 35,026 of OENM01000978.1, forward strand.
TCACTACGAACGAAAACAAAATTATTAATACAAACTTTGAAAACAAAATGTCGCTAGTTTTACTCGATATCTTTATTTTCTTTTTTTAATTGTTCAATTTGTTGATCTTTACTTAGTATTTCATCTAAACTTTGCTTCAATAAATATTGATAGTGTACAACTTGGTGAGTAAAATCATTATGTTGTTTTTTCAAATGTTCATTTAATTGAAAATTTTCATATTCATAGAATTTCATACGTTCTTGATAATGATCTTCAATACGCGACTGTTCATTGATTAGTTGATCTTTTTCATATTCTAATTGAGATATAACATTCGATGATGTTGGTTGCTTTGAATCGGACAACTTCATACGTTTATTTGATTCGAATTCGTCGATTGATTTATAAGGTTCGACGATTAATGAACGGCCGTTAAGAAAATGTCGAGATTCTTTTAAGGCTCGTTCGTAGCCTAGTCGATCATCGAATGTAATCGTCGCAGCAGTTTGCGTGGCATTCGGCAAACACATGCGTATGTGTCCGAAACGTGAAAAATATTCAATAAGATTCTTTTCTTCTAATTGTTCACGAGTACCGTGAACTGTTAAACGGCAATTGTTATTATCTGCATGTTGTTGTTGTTGTTGTTGATGAGAAGAAGTTCGATTTAAAGTTTTTTTCCATGTCGCATTAACATTACCACTGGAATCTATACGGTGTGGCGATGAACGAATGAATTCTTCGGCATCGTGTTTATCTGCAAATGTTACTGTACATTGATTGGATTTAACATAACAATTAAGTATTCGACCATATTTTTGACAATATTTTTCAGCAATATCACTGTTTGTGCGACTATCAAGACCGGTTAATATGACTGTTGACATAGGTTTGTCTAAATAGATTCAATCATTGGAATTTTCCAAAGAGAAATATGATGAGAATAAATGAAAATCGATATATAAGAATGAGAAAAAAAGTTCTAATGATGATCGCAAGACCATTAAGGGACAAATCGATATTCAGTATCATTAATTATCGAAGGCATAGCAATATAGTAGAGAATTGATGAGTAAGACAGCAGGAATAGAGAAGATAATGAGTTAATGGCCTGCATGTTGATCTATGTCATCTGTGGAGCGATGAGAAAAAGAGACGAGTGTCTTTCCCGACATCGACTGATACACCTACATAAACATTTCAGGCCTTATAAGTTCATTAGTTAGATGGAGTTGACAAAGGAAAAAAATTCACGTAATTTAAATTCAGTAGCCAGTCGTGTGAAGTGGAATCCTTCGTTCATAAAATCTATTCTTACCTTTATATTCAATAAGTTTTCACCAGTTATGGTTGTATTATTTTAAATCTAAAAGAAAAAAATATAAATGCATAGAAACAAAATTACAATAAAAATCACATAAAAAACAATTTTTTTCATTATCAGACATTTACACACAAAAAAAAACAATGACTATTTGCATTTAATTTGCCATATTGTTTCCATTCTAAATAGATAAAATAAAGTTAAAATTAGTTCAATGAAATCAGCCTAAATTACTCTTACGAATATATTTACTTAATCTTCTTTTTATCTGTCTGCTCCTATTGAAACTAAGCACACTTACCTATGACCAAATTGCTTACTCTGTTTATATATGTAATTATATTCAACAATAGCCCATTAGCAGATGTTTTGCATGTACCTTGTATTCGCCTGTGCGCTTTGTAATATAATAATTCTATGTGGATGCTAGACTATCTAATAGCCCAACCGCGTATTTCACGAGGATGAGGCACTGATGAACTTTTTCGCTAATAGAAAAATAAAATATATAGATAACTGATTAGAAATAAACACATACGAAGAAAAATTCCAATCAAATTACATACTGATACCATTATTTATGAATCCGAACTCAATCAAATAATCGAAATTTTTACATTGTTCATGCCAGTCTATTCGATAGAGACCATCGAACGAATCCATTATTCTAATTCTCGATTTTCCATCAGCTACGATTGAAAAAGTCCTATCGGATATTTCGACACGTGCTTATACTTATCTAATTGTTGTTGTAGAAACTTTACTTAACTTATTATTCTTTTACTTACAACACTTAAATAATTATAATATATTAAATTCATACGTGTATTTAAGCAAAAACAGGTTAAAAGAAAAAGACATGGTAACTTACACAACTGATGTGAAACATGACAAAAAAAAGACGAAGGCATAAATAATATTTGGCAACAAACAAAAACATAACCCAATCAAGATTTTATTCGACGTCGTTAGAGGATATTGTCTTAGCTCTAATAGTTTACCGTTAGATAGGTGTGCAAAAAATATATAGAACTGATTATTTTGTCACATATTTAATTAAGCGAAATAATTTTTTTCATCTTAGTTAAAATTAGCAAGGGTGAGTATTTGAAGACTGCAACAACAAAAAACATGGAAAGAAAAATGCTTTTACTCTTCGTTAAACACACATGCACGCATATTGTCTCAATGTCAATGTCTGTTTTTTTTAGAGTTCTCTTTAAACACATACCACACTTATAGTTTATTGGCCACGACCGCGGCCACCACCTCGACCACCACGTGTCGAATACGGCGCCGAACGATTACCATAATTGGATGAATTATTGTTCCCACTGAAATTTCCTCCGCGACTATATTAACAAAAGAAAATATTTCAAAGTATTCGCTCAACTGATCGAAAATGTAGGTATGGAACCCTCAGAAAATAGATCTAACCAAGGTGCAAGTCGCATCTGTCCGGTACTGAAGGTCCCAAATCTAACAATCGCGTGTATTTTTTGTTTTTCAAAAATAACAACTAACCCTCGTTTGTTATACATGGCACCACCGCCGCGTGTTTGTTGTTGCGGCTGCATATCATTATAATTATAATTCGGTGTCGAATTGTCATATGAATTTATATTATCAGATGGATATGAAGGATTGTTGTTATAACCACCAATGCTACTATTATTGTTGTTTTGCTGAGGAGGTAAATTAAATGGATTACTCATACTATTGAAGCCATTCGAATTTGTACCGTAACCTTGTGGTTGATTTGATGCAAAGTTCGATGGCATATAGTTTGAATTCGGTAATTGATTTCCACTGTTATAAGGCATATTTGGATTCGAAGAATTATTGTTATGATTATAATTCATAAGCGGTTGTTGTGGTCGCACTGAATCATAAGCTGAAGGAAAACCACTTGTATTCGATTGATTGAAACCTGATTCATTTGAATTATTATATCCTTGTTGACCGTAGGATTGTGCTTGCGGTTGACTATCCCAACCGGCACTATTATTATCGAAATTATCTCGGATGGATCTAAAATTATTTCCTTGGTTAGTGCCGGAATAGTTTCTTGATGGCTGCCCTCCAGTTGAGCCTGAATTATCTTGCATTTTTTCTTTCGGTACAGCTTTTTTAACATCTAAAGTTCGTCCATTCACTATATGTGGTTTTTCGAGAATAACTTTATCGACAGCATCATAATCATCGAACGAAACAAAAGCGAAACCACGAGGTTTACCTAAATAATGATCATGACTGTTTTTGTTTATTTTAAACGTTGTTCAACATACCATCACGATCGTTCATGACGAGTACTTCAGTAATATTGCCGAAGCGAGTGAAATATTGTCGAAGACATGGCTCATCAATTCCATCACGTAAACCAGCAACAAACAATTTTTTGGCTGTTAAATGCGATTCTGCACTATTTTGATCTTCGCGTGGCACTAAAAGAAAATTGATCGTGTATTTAATTGAAAGAAAAATAAGAGTTAAAATCATGTGACTTTACTAGCTCGTTTCGTATCTATGAGACGATTGTCAATTGTGTGTGGTCTAGCACGCATAAAATCTTCCACAGCAGATGTATCTAAGATATTCTTTCGTTGGGAAACTTTTTTTTTGTCGAATTGAAATTTTACCTTCATAAGTAACAAAGCCGAATCCTCGTGATTTTCCTGAGGGTGTTCGCATTACCACGCAATCGGTCATTTTACCGAAACGTGAACAAAATGCACGTAATGTGTCATCAGTAGTACTAGTAGACAAAACAAAAATAGATATTTGATGTTTTTTTGTTCTGAAAATAAAAATCTATTCGTACTTATAACTTAAACCACCAAGAAATATTTTCTTATTCTGATCTGCTGCTGATGAATAAGATTTGTTTGAACTACTGAACGATTGATTGACCATTTTCCGGGAAAAACTAAATCGTGAAAGCGAAAGAAATGAAATAACTGAATATATAAATGACAAACACACACAGCCATTATCAAGTACTAACCTCCGAGAAAATGTGTTCGATAGATGTCGTTTTTGTTCGGATGATTTTTCTAATTTTATTCCTATTCGGCTAGAATATGTCACTTGGTAATATTGTTGTTGTCTTTGAGAGTATACAAGTGTAATTTGATTGTTTATTTGTCTGATAAGCCGCTTTACTGATTGTGCGTATTAGATAAATGATCAATTACAAGCGATCGCGAGAATCTACAAATCTCGTACGAATAATTCAACTCGGAATATGTTGTTTTCTATCTATAGATTTGAACAAATATTCGATTTTTTTTTGGAAACCGTATGGCATCTACAGCTAGTCTACAAGAAAAATTCAATGCAGCTGTGAAAGCCATTCAACGATTACCTAACGATGGTAAATGAATAAAAAGAAGAAGTTAACTCCATTGGTTTTCTTTTTATTAGGTACTTTTCAACCATCAAATGAAATGAAATTAACATTCTATGGTCTCTATAAACAAGCCACAGCAGGCCCGTGTAACGAGCCACGACCCTCACTATTCAATTATATTAATCGAGCAAAATGGTAGGTAGAAAATGTTTTTCTAATTCATTTCAATCATGGATTCATCTAGGGACGCATGGGATAAATGTCGATCGATGAGTAAAGAAGCAGCTATGACCGCTTATATTGATGAAATTCGAAAAGTAAATTTTCAGAAAAGCAAAGAATCAAAGTTTTATTTAATTTTAATTTTTAGATTCTTGAAACAATGCCACAAACAAATGAAGTATTAGAATTTACTCACCTCATTGGACCATTCTACGAATTCGTTGACGATCGAACAGAAGAAAACCAGTCAGTATCAGTGTTAAACAATAAATCACACCATACAAATGCTAAGAAGAAGAAACAAAATGCACTTCGTTCTCTTGTCAATGGAACCGGTGAAAGTAAAAACTAACCAAAAGAAAATATTATTTTCGACAAAAAAATAAAATTTCCATGTTTAGAAAGTCATGATGAATATCCAGTGAATCATACCAATGGCCCTACGCGAACATTAGTTTCATCGGGAAATGGCCCAGTACCATCTTCATCGCCTTCGTCTTCATCATCATCAATCTCTTCGTCTGGTAGATTTAAGGTTTCTATTCATTTCATTTTCGTTTGAAAAATCTCTTTAGATCCTGAAGATTTCTATCAAGATCCATCCGATCGACTTTCACCTAATCCTGGCCTGTCAAAAGATGATCTCCAAGTAAGAATAGTTGCACTTACTTAACAATAAAAAAAACGCATTATTTTCAGACTAGCGAACCGCCAACAATAAGCATTCCAGTTGAACAAACAACAAGATATCATCCGCATGAATACGGCGGACAAGATGGATCGAATCCTCCTGTACATCGTTCTAATAGAACAGGTATGACTTTCAAAACGAAAGACTTGTCTCTCGAGCGATCCCCATTTTACTATCAAAGGTAATCATCCCAATCAACTTCATGGATCATCAGCACATCCATCATATCGTCATAATGATCTATCTGATGGCGCTCGTTATTCAGCTTCATCTGTAGCATCGGGTGGCGGCAATGGACGCCATCCAAATAATAATTATAATAAAGAAACGCAACGCGCTATATTAGCAGCACTTACAAAACTCCAACGAGATGTTAATAATATTTTAGAACGACTCAACCGACTAGAAAACTCATCACATTTCCTTCAACAGGTTTGAAAAATTAAACGACGCCTTGAATTTTGTGACTCCTTTTGCTTTCTTTAGAGAGAATTGTCCACGCAATTGCATCGTTCGTCCGGGAGAAATGTACGTGAAAAACACTCAAATCTTGATCGATATTTTCTATAATTATCTTCTAGTCTCTATCGCGATGGTTTCCGTTGGCTGGTTTACGTCGTCGTGCGATTGCTTTTATTTTATTGTGGCCATTTTTTGTCTTTGCATTGGTTCGATTGTTCCTTCGTGCACGAATAATTATACGGTAAACGGGAGTTTATGATCGTAATTCCCGCTTGTTCATTTGTCTATTTTGTAGCTTTCGACAGCCACATCTTTGAAGAATCGATAATGTTATTTTTAACGTTGTTTGTGACATTTTTTTCTGTTTTTTTGTAAAATTGGATTTTTTTCTTCTTCGCTTAAGAACAATATTGTGCAATATATGCATAGATCTCACTGTTTTTGTGTTTGTTCATATCGAATGAATTTTTTAGATACAATTTTCTATTATGGCATCTGTAACAAGTGGCAGCGATAATGAACATTTAGGTATTCCCAAGGCTGTTTTTGTTGAAGATGTTGACAGTTTTATGCAACAACCTGAAAATGATTCAACGGATACAGTTATTAAAAGGTAAAAAGAATTTTATTATCGTTCTTCATTCATTTTCTTTTTCTAGACTTGATGATTTAAATAGTAAATATCGCTTTATGGAAATGAATTTATTACAAAAGAAAAAACGTTTACGAGGAAAATTACCCGACATTCAAATTTGCTTAGGTACGACGAAAGCAACAAGACTTTTGAATTCTATCAAAGCAAAATTCTTACTTAAATAGATATGGTTGAACAACTTCGCAAATATCGTGAAAACGGTACTGACATGGACACGAACTTTCTTCTAGCTCATAATCTTTATGGAAAAGCAACAATACCACCAACCGATAAAGTTTGTCTATGGTTAGGTGCTAATGTTATGCTCGAATATACATTGGATGAAGCAGACGAATTATTGCGTGGCAATCAAAAATCAGCACAAAGTGCACTGGAAAAAGTTGATGAGGATATTGATTTTTTGCGGTAAGAAATTCAATAACGAAATTTTTCACACTGAAATTCGGATTCTTATCTTTTGATTTTTATTGGTCCGGGGGACTTTTCAACAGAAACAAAAAAATGTTGACCCACTTATTATTTCCTCTCTAATAATTTTGCTTTTATTTTTGAAAAACTAGGGATCAAATAACAACAACTGAAGTTAATATGGCTCGTTTGCATAATTGGGCTGTTAAGCAAAAGCAACAAAATAAGAAATAATATGAACTATCGGTTATCTAGTTTTTACCTTTTTTTGTTTCATCATTTGCCGTGTCTTGTTATTGTTGATTTCTTTCATTTTTTTATATTACTATATACTAATGCATTTAGCATCGATGTTAATCGAATGTTAAAACAGACATAAGAAGAATTTTGATAAACATATTAAATGTGTTCTGGTCAGCTAAATTATCTTGTATCGCTGGATCGAAGGAAGAAAAGTTTCTACTTCCTTTCGTTTTGATGATGAATCAGTTTCGATTCGTGATTATAAATTTGTTTACCATGATCAAATTGGAAGAAACCGTTTAATTGATGAGCCGTGACAACGAGTAAAAAGAAGCATTTTACGATGAAAGGCGGCCATTTGCACTGATAATTGATTTTAGTTACTTGTCTTCTTATACCTATACGCCTACATTATGCATAAATTAAAAATGAAGCTTCGCCATATTACTGGTATGAGGAAGCTGGAAGATCAATTTATATATTCAAAATGTGGATTGGTATTCACAAAAGTTTTACCATCACAAGAGACTATAAAATCATCGGCACCACCGACTAGTCGCTTATTTCAAAATTGCTCAATTGTATGGCTAGACACTGACACGAATGACTTGAGCAACGACGATGATCGTCATATGATCACAGCGTTACGACGTATTGTTAATTCGGTAGATAAGTTTGACACAGTCAACGCATGTGTTGACTTTATTGGAAGCATTGAAAATGAAACAATATTCATAGTTCTATCTGGAGTTCTTAATCAAACGACAATATCTCTCATTCATGATTTACCGCAGGTTAGTTCTATTTATATTCTCTGCGATAACAAATTAGAATATGAAGTCTGGATACATAAATGGCGGAAAATTCAAAATTTTTTCAAGGATTTTCCGTCGCTAAACGAAGCTATTGCACATGCCGCTCAGGAATGCGATCGGAATACGATCCCGATGACTTTCATCGGAACGACTGATGAAACATCAGAGCAAAATCCTGGTAAATCAGATCAAATCTTTATGTTCACTCAAGTATTAAGCGGATTATTATCGACAATAAAGTTCACAGAAAAATCTATTGAAGAATTTTCAACTTATTATCGCAAACAACTGATTGACAATGTCACTGAGCTGAGAAATATCGGTAAATTTGAACGAGAATATCATGATTACACACCCACATGGTGGTATACTTCTCAAATTTTTGTTAGTTCTATGCTCAATCGAGCTCTGCGTTCTATGGATGTTGTCACACTCATTAAAATGGGTTTCTTCATATTTGATCTGCAACAATACATTTTTAAACTTCATGCGCAACAAAAAATTGCTCATCAAAATTCAAAGTTTTGCATCGTCTATCGTGGTCAAGGTATATCGCAAAAAGATTTCGATCAAATGAAGAGATCACGCAATCAGTTGCTATCGTTTAATAATTTTTTATGTGCAAGTAAATGTCGGAATATCGCTATGAATTATGCTCGTCAAGCTCTTGTCACTCCTGATTTAGTAGGTGTTCTATTTGCTATTACCATAGATCGTTCTCTAGATTCAACTCCATGCGCAACTATTCGCGAAAGTGTTTGCTATCCGGCAGACGAAGATATTATTTTTTCGCTAAATCCGGTGTTTCGTGTTGGTCAACTTAAATCCATTTCTAAAGGCAATAGGCGTCTCTGGCAAGTAGACTTGGCATTAACGAGTAATAACGATCCACAAGTTCGAGTTTTAAACGAACGTATTTTTGAATTAGCTAATCCTCATTGTATAGGATGGCGTCGATTAAGTGAATTTTTGATAAACCAATGTGAAGTTGATAAAGCTCAAATTATATGTGATACATTGATAACTGAGATATTCGACGAAGGTGAAACAGCATATCTACATTATCAATACGGTTCAATTAAATTTCACCGCGAAGAATATCCAGAAGCGAAATTATTCTATAATTTCGCACTTGACATCTTTGAAAACATTCGTTCACCTACAGACATCGATGTGGCGAAATGTTACCATAGAATTGGTTCGGTCTGCGAAGCAATGAACGATTATTCAACAGCACTTCTACGTTTCGAAAAAGCACTTGAAATGTATGAGAAAAATCTTTCATTACATAACCCGATTTTGATTGGTTTGAACAAAAATATTGCAAGAGTCTATTCTCAAATAGACAACTACTCGAAATCATTGTGGTACTATGAAAAAGTACTTGAAATTAACAAAAATATTCCGTCAACAAATGATTCTGATCTAGCTAGTTGTTACGTTGAGATGGCGTTGGTGTACAAAAAATTGGGTGATTATTTAAAAGCAATATCACTTTTAGAAAAAACAATTTCCATACTTGAAAAAGATCAACAGTCAAATTCTACTGATATAGCAACAGTCTATAATGATATTGGTTCGTTATACGAAAAATTGAATCAAAATTCGACTGCACTTAGGTATTTTGAAGAAGCATTAAAAATCAACGAAACAAATCTACCTCCTCACCATCCTGATTTAGCTGTATGTTATAGAAATATCGGCTCAGCATATTTTCAAAAAACCGATTATTTAAAAGCACTTTCGTTTTATCAAAAAGCACATGAACTCTGCCGAAGAATTTTGCCTATAAATCAAATCCATTTAGCGATTTCATACACTGATCAGGGCGATGTGTATGATCAAATAGGCAACTATACGCAAGCACTTTTATATTACAAAGCAGCATTGACAGTTTATCAAAATATCGATCCTTTGAACCATTGTGATATAATCACAATGTGGAATAAAATTGGTTCCGCATATTCTCAAACACATGAATATTCTGTAGCACTTTCATGTCATGAAAGAGCATTGGAAATCTGTCGAAAAAATCTTCCTGAAAATCATCCTGATTTTGCTTATTCTTCTATTTGCATTGGTGATGTCTATGATAAAATGGGTGATCGTTTAAAAGCTCTTTCATTTTATAAATCGGCTCTGGAAATCGGACACAACGCATTGCCTGCAAGTAATATTTGTCTTGAAAAATGGAGCGACATTCTCGAACGATTAAGAACGAAATTAAAAATGCAATTCAAAGAATAATGTCTGTTTGTTTTTGTTGTAAATTTTTAATTTTATAGAAATTCATATAAAATATTAGATACTTATTGATTTCGAGATATTCGTTGTGAGTTGTAGTGATCTGCGAGTTTATTTCGCTAAGGGAATCAGTCGATATGCCATTCATCGATCTCAAATATGTCAATATTAGAGATTTGCAGGACCCCATTTTTCTGGTTCCCCGGAAATGCTAGCTATTCTACTGTCTATACTAAAACTATAAATCAGATCTATTTCACCGCAACCTGGAGCAACGAGCTGTTGCTTTCTCTCTTCCCAAAAAGTCGAATATCATCAACACAAATCTTTGCCTCTTAGTGTCGTTTTCTTGAGAACGAAGAGTTACTAATAGATTAGTCAAATTTTATCTATTAGGCTCATTGATTCCAATCAGTTTTCATTTAATGACGGAAAAATTAGCAGATATTTTACACCGCAGGTTAAGTCTGTGTCCATTAATCGGAGTTACTCATATACTATTTAGAAAGATAGAGCTGAAAATAGTATTCGTCTATGAAATATTCGTCTAGTCTGTTTGGGGGCCCATGCATACATTACCGTTACATTTTCATTTTGTTCAACACGGTGAATTGTTCTATTGACCAATAAGAGAAAAGAGAACAATTGAACAATCAACACATATATATATATATTTATTGTCTGAAGAACAGTATCATAATGGCGATTGAATATCTTCATCTTCTGAATTTATCGAATGAGATAATATTTATTATTTTGAATAAACTCAATAATCTGGATGTTCTTTACTCTCTACTTGGTATCAACAATCAACGACTTCATATTATAGTACAAGGCAAAATCTTTGCAAACATTCCAAGGGGGAAAAAACTGATTTCTTGTGCCAGAAATCATGAGAAATCACTTAAAATCATTAAAAGGCGGTCGGACGAAAATGAAGCCTGAAAATCGATTTTGACCGTTAGAAAAGCATGAGAAACCATTAGAAATCACTAGAAATCATTTCATATTACAAAATTCTCCAAATATACAGTAAAAAAAAATATGTTGATTTCTAGTGATTTCTGGCGATTTTTCTGATTTCCTAATTTTCTATGAGGATCCCCAAATTTGGTGACAATCGTTAAATTCCATCGATTTCTCATCGATTTTATTCATTTATAAACATTATTCAACGACTTCCGACAATGCGAATTTTACATATAAAACTGATTTCCTGCGATGGAAATCACAGAAATCAGTTTTCTCCCCCTTGAAACATTCTTAATTTCGTTTCCATATCATCAACTAATGATATCTCTTTAATTTCTAATCGAAAGCTTGATAGATTTTGCAGTGAAATATTACCTCAAATTCGTCGTACAGCCGAAACGCAGATAACGCACAGACGTTTTTTCAACTTCGAACAATTGTATCTAGATAATGGTAAAAGGAAAAGGCTTGTAAATTTCAACACTTATGTAAGTCGACAACTTCCATAATACCCGAAAATTTGAGCCTCAGTCGTTGAGCAGTTTAGATTTTATAGGTGAAATACTGGTCGGTAACACACAGACAAAAAAGGTCTTTCGTTCTCAGTAGACACGAGAGAAGTGATAAATGCTGCGAGTTACGCTATGTTAATGAATATTGTGACAGACCATTTCGTAGCTCAAAGTTAGAAGTATCTTTTGGTGAAGAGAAAATATAACTAATTTGAAAAATGAGCGAGCTATCGACAAAACATGAACTAACGTACAGACACGAATTTTTTCAGCAAAAATCCTTGATATAAAATTTTACTCCGATTTTTGAAATCTCGGTTTAGAACATCAAAGTAGTGTTGTGCATTTGTAGTTCAAGCTGGCACTAATGTTTTTATATTAATCATATTTCCTTTTTTGGAATATGATAAGAAACAAAGGAGCGTTTTTACGACATATTTTCACGAAAACGTTGATTTTTGACGGGCAACTACCAGTCATTATGGTAATTATTAAAAAGAAATTGCATAGATCGACGCAGAATATACGAAAACCTATATAGTAAATTAAATGAGTAAGATTGGATGTTTTGCGTCCGAGAATTTGAGTGCTCAACTTCAATCATACTGGTTGACCGTTAGTCGTTTGGGCTGCGTAGTGTAAATTGTCTCATTCTTGAATCAGTTTCCACAGGACGAATTCTTCTTGCTGCTGAATATCCTAATTTTACTCAACTTAAAATTTTCAATGTCAATGAAGAAATCGTGTCGTGTTACTTCAAGGGTAATGAATTTAAAGACTCAAATAAAAAGCGTACATAGGCGGCGGAGCCATTAGGCTTGAGGAGGCTCAAGCCTCCCCTAAAAACCAATTGGGGAGGCTNGATATTTGAAAAGAATACAGATTTCGTCGTGATTTACTTAACTTACAATATATTAGGAAATCTGTTTCATGAATATTGTAAATTATTGCATTTATAGTTAACAAATCTCACTTTAACGGCTACGGCTCAGAGATGCTTCAGTGTTATAAATGGAATAAAGACATCTACGATCAATAATGACACAACAACACTTTAATCTTGCCTTTATTTCTCATACTCATTAAGGGAAACTAGATCAGTTAGACATGAAGAGCATTTGTTCTGAGTTTATTGCAAAAAAAACTAGAGAAAAGATGTTACTGGGTTATGAACAATAGTTTTTGTACTTATGATATGTTTGCTTTAGTCAAAGTTTAAGATTTTTTTATGCTTATGTTGATAAGGAAAGAAAAAATTTGATACTATAGTCCCTAGTCGAGAATCACCTAATGAAGCCCCAAGCAGTCCCTGTCGTGAATGCTCGATGAGTTAAGAAAAATTTGAAAACTTTCTATTGAGACTACCAAAAACCTACGTAAAAATTCGAAAGTATCTTCGAAAATTCGTAAGGGATTTCTAAAAAATGACTGGAAAGTGCCATAGAAATTTCGAGAAGTGAACAAAGAGTTTCTTGGAATTTCTCAGACACTCCACTCAGTTTTTAGAAATCTTTTAGAAATTTTCGAAGACACTTTCGGATTTTTACGCAAATTTTTGATAGTCTCAATAGAAATTTTTCATATTTTCCTTAACTCCTCGGGAACTCGTGACAGACCCTTCTAAAAAATCCAAAATTGGTGGGGACTCTGGGGATGCGTTAAGTGATTCTTGACTAGGAACAGAATTTCCGATTGTTCTGCAGCCATATAAATGGATCAATACAGAAAACTTTTTCAATCAAAGTTGTGACAACGGATTTTAAAAGTCTATCTTCTCTCCAAATGTCGACTTTTTATCGTTCGTTGAAAAAAATTTGAGCCTCCCCTAAATTCAAAACGTTCCGCCGCCTATGAAAGCGTATTAAAATTCTATGCATTTTGTTTTGTTTAGACGATTCTAAGTTTCAGCATATCCGTAAACAAATTACGGATCTTAATATTATTGATAATGAAAACAGAATTCGAATACCATGCAAGAATTATACCAAAAATGTTTACGGAGTTACTTTGATTTTCTTTGAAAATTTCAAAGATTTGACCATTGAGCCATTGTCGATTAACAATCATCTACCTTTGTCACTGAAAGATTCATCACCGAGTACATTTTTCTCTTCGACACTAACTAAACTATGTCTTAATGTGGTTAATTTTGATCATTGTCTTGCTTTACTAGATGGTCGTCTAAGACAATTAGTTACATTTATTGTTCAAATTGATTCTATCTCTTGTTATATGCCATTGATGTCTTATAACATGATACGTTTATAATTGTGCTATCATTATTTTGCACCATTAGTTAAAATTGTCCGGAAACAGGGGAAAAGCGGATCCGAAGAAATTCCGGGAGTACGAAATAAGACGATAAACAACAGCCTACCTTTTTACTTTATGGGTGTGGGCGTAAAAAGAAAACTGACACCCACGCCCTGAGGAAATTTAGCATAATGGGAATTGTGGACTTACAGAATGATCAGAAGATTCTTAATCTAGAATAATGAAAATAATCAGATACCTGGAATCATTAGAATTATTTATGAGATTAAGTATCGACTGATTGCTAGAACGTCAACAGCTTCATTTCAGTTCAGTTCTTATGATCTGGCTCATAGATGGAACCGGTCCGGTCCGGGCGAAGGTTTCAGACCGGCCCGGTCTGCGCAATTTTTTAGCTATATTTCTATAGAACATCAAATATTTGGTCTGTAGATGA
>OENM01000979.1:0-47284 GCA_900239745.1 Rotaria magnacalcarata
AATACATGTGTAGAACGTATTTTTTCTGACAGTGGAAATACAATAGCAAGTCGTCCCCAGTGAAAAATAATCATAGGAAAAAACGGAAAGGAGCGCATTCATCAGAATATGGAAAGCTATATTTTTCACGAAGAACGCGTTTTTTAAGTTGACGAATGTGTTCACTACTGAAAAGAACTCGTTCAACATCTGAGTGAATGCATTCTTCAACGTTCCATACTGTTATGGAATGTTTTCTGCCTAGTTCAAAAATCTTTCTTCATCAGAATAGAAAGCCGTCTAACCCGTTCCATTCACTATCAGAGTGGTTTTATTTTCATTCTATTTGGGAAAGGTCAAGATTGAGTTCCATTTTGAGGAGATCGCGTTCTCTCGCGTTCTTTAATGGAATGCCCAATAATGGACTCTTGGAAGTAATGAACGTTTTCCAAATCATTCAACATCATTCTTGGAAAGAAAAGAAAACGTTCTATACCATTCTATATTTTTCAAATGTAAATACGTATATCTATATATTCATTTGATAAATATAAATACTAAAATTTATGGATGAAAACATATCTGTTTCGATATAAATACATTTCTATACATTTGTATTGATATTATAGGTACAACATTAATTTTAATTTCGAGAAATAAATAGAGCGGACTAAGAATTTAAGAAACAAGTACATTTTGGCTAGGCCTCATACATGGATAATATAATCGCTCGTTTATGCCACATTTTTTAGGTACTGATACTAGATGGCTAGCATGTTGTTAGTTTCTAGGTCGAATAGTTAGTTTTAAAAGCACAAGGATGCGTCTTGTGCAATTGATATGAAAAAACGAACTTTATAATTTCTGTTGAGAATAATTTTGGAAAAAGCCCTGCTATAAATATTTGTCTAACCCATCTAATTTTTTATTTGAATATTACATTTAAATTTTAAATATATATATATATATTCATATTTAAAAAGTATACATATTAATCCGTACAGGAGATTTTTTCATATTAATATGTAAGCATAAATTGTTTTAAGATATTAAGATAAATATTTTTTTATATAATAATTACTTTTTTTAATTTTATAAGCAATAGATTAAAACTAAAGTTTTTATCTTTTTTCTGTTAAATATGAAGAAAAATGAACGTTTAAAATGAAAATTTACATGTTTGGATTCTAATATTTTGTTCAAGTTCAGTAGTATTTTCACTACACTTAGTATCAGAAAAGATAGTTTAATAGCATAAAAGCATTGATAGATCTGTACGAACCCGGCCCACAGCAGCAACAAGTAAAAACCAGCTAACGAAATAAAAAATCATATAAGTCAAATAGAATAATAAAATGTATAGCAAATCCGAGAGAGAAAAAAGAGAAGAAGAATTCCAGGTAGGTAGGCAGTGCTGAAGAAAATACTTTTTACAGAATTGGTTGAGAAAATTTTCGTTAGGTGTTGGAATTCGTTATCCAACATTTCAAAATGAGAACGGTATAGAACGGATTCCGAATAGATGAAAAATTGTTTTTAAGAAAAAAAAGAAGAAGAAATCCAGGTAGGTAGGCAGTTCTGAAGAAAATACTTTTTACAGAATTGGTTGAGAAAATTTTCGCTAAGTGTTGCAATTCGTTATCCAACATTTCAAAATGAAAATGGTATAGAACGGATTCCGAAAAGATAAAAAATTGTTTTTGAGAAAAAAAAAGTTTTTTCGAAAAGTGGAACGCGTTCTCTCCCATTCCTTTTTGGAACGATTTCCACCTTTTGAAAAAACTTTTTTTTTCTTAAAAAAGTTTTCTCTGAAATTGGAACGCGTTGTACACCGTTTTTTTCTATGATTATTTTTCACTGGGTATACACATATCCCAGTGAAAAATATTACTAAAAAAGAACGGTAAAGAATGCGTTCCAAAAAGACTGACTCTCTTTTTTTAAGAAAAGAAAACGTTCCGCAACAAATGGAAACCGTTTCCAAATGGAACGGACTAGAACTCATTCTATCATTCTAAGAACGTGTTTTTGGTCGTTTCGAAATGGAACAGTGAAGAACGCATTCTGCCTCTTGTGGAACGTTTTCTCTTCTTTAAAACGGTTAACCTTTCTGATCACCTGGGTGATCATTATAATATATGAATCTACAAATAGTCAAAAGACTGTTCCTGATGCAACTTGACGAGCTCTATCGAATGGCGTACCCCAATTCGTTGTAACTAAAACCGTCATTAAAATAATAATTTTTCTAAATCAGACCAAATATCCCGAAAGTAAAATCGAATGAAGGTTCCATCATTTCTCACATCAGTTTCAACCTGCTTTGCTTCAAACCTTTCATTTTAGAATGAAAATGTGGTTTAATTCGAAAAGAAAGCATTCATTTCTTCAGAGAATCCATTATTTTAAAGGCTCGTGAGAGAACGTAAAAGGAAGCTATTTTATTTCGATGGAATGCTATGTTAACCGTTCCGAAAGAGAATGAACTAGAATGAATTCTACTGGTTTAAGAATGGTTCAGAATGCTTTCTCTTCAAGTAGGGAACGATTTTTCAGTACAGAAGAAAGTATTCCATACTAGTGTGTAAAGGTAAAGAACAAGTTCCTTCAGATCGAGAATATTTCTTTTTGACTCTGAACGCATTCGCTCAAACAAGGAACGCATTCTATACGTAGGAGATAGGTTTCCATATCCGCATGAAACTATTCTATTCCGTTTTTTTCGAAATATTTTTCACTGGGATATATATTGATAGCACAATTTCATTATATCTACTTCATAGGAAAATCCATAAAACATTTTTTTAACAAAAATAGAGCTAAATAAAGATAGTTATTTAAAATTTCAATCGGTGATTTTCCGGTATTTACCGGCCCGGTTGACTTTCTAAACCGGTCCTGTCCGGACCGGAACCGATTTACCGCATCGGTTCCAGCGCTGCAGCGAAAATATGGATCATCGTTTTGATTGCCGCGGAAAACGATGAGCTTTAGTATAACTTATTACCTATTTTCATGCAAACATGTTGTATTGTCATATCCTCGCTAACAAGCTAGTGATCGGTCGCATTTTCTATTCGCTCACTAGTTTCTTCTCGTTTGATTTTCGAAATTTTCGTCGAAGTTTTTCGTCGTTAATCCGTCGTTAAGTCTCCTGGTTTTTTCGCAAAAAACCTTCATCTCATCGTTCTCATCGTTTCCGGAATTTTTTTTTCTGAAAAAAGTTCTGGTTTTTTGGTGAAAAAATGCCTCCAAAAAAAGGAGGTGATGCTAGCAAGAGAAAGAAGGTTAATATGGAAAAAAATGGACAAAATCCAGGTCAAAAGAAAACACCATTGGCTAACAATACCAGCCAAACAAAATCACCTATAGCCCCCCTCATTTTGGAGGGAGCGAAACTGACCAAAATGCAGGTAAGCGACCTCATCAAGAAGCACTTAAAAGACATTCGTGTCAATGACATCCAATTAAGCCGCACAGGAATATTCACACTATGCGCAAGCGATGTAAGCTCGTTTAATCGCATATTAAACGAGTTTACAGCAATTCTTGCAACAAATGGTCAAACATCGCCGAAATTGTATGTGTAACGATAAATAAGTGATCCTGTTTGATTTGTATCGTTAGGACAAAGTGGATAGAGGTGGAGTGGCTTACAGCCACTCTAGACAATGATGTTTATTCGCTTCTTCACATATTCAGAGTGTAACAACTTTATACATAACACATATATATATAGGAGAGAGATAGAAGAGAGACAGGAGAGAGTAGGGGTGTCGCATTCGCGTTCCGTTCCTGAGAATGGGAACGGGGAACGCTGACACCCCTAGGAGAGAGATATATTATAACAATGGAAAGAGAACAGAAGGAAGAGGAAGGAGAATCATCGAAGCGTGCCATCAATATTGACACCGTATGTACATCTTTCTATTCAAAGAATCAAGGATACAGACAAAATAGCCTTTGTTAAACGAGTCGATCTAAAAATACCAGAAGATCGAGTAACGGTACCACTAAAAGACATTGGTCTTGATGTTACAGATGTTATTCGATTAAAAACTAAAGAGCGAAACACACCGACTCAAACAATAAAAGTAACATTCGCTGATGCACAAAATCTAAACACGTCTGTTCAAACTGGGCTGCAGGTCGACTTAATGCACTTTGTGGCTGAAGCAGTCAAACCTAATTCAAAGCCAGTACAGTGCTACGTGTGCCTTAAATACAACCACGTAGCAAAATATTGCAAGACAAAACAACAAACATGCGCAAGATCTGATGACAATCATCAGGCCGACAAATGCAATGGTACAGCCGATACATAGAAGTGTTGCAATTGCAAAGGAAGCCACTTGGCAACGTCAAATGAATGCCCCATTTACAAGGAGCAGGAAAAACGTATGTTAAGGTCCGTTCAATAATACAGCACTTCTTCATCACAACCAACAGCAACACCATACAACATCATTTGTCTTGTTGATTTCCCGATGTTATCATCAAATTCACAACAAGGCCTCAACACATTATCGAACAACTTAATCGATACACTAGTCAACATACTCTCCATGAAAATGGAGAAAATTATTGAAGCAACAACAAATCGATTAATGAATCTCTCTTCATCAACGTATTGCGTGTAATAGAACTATTCAAAGTTTATCTTTTTTAAACTATGAAAAAGATTGATAACTGAAATTTACAGTTATTACTTGAACTAAATTTTCCATTTAGTTTGGCTTTCGCCAACTTTATATTTAATACATCGATTAGTTATTTAGTCAATATCATTGTTTTTGTTGTCTGATCTCATCTATCGATTTTTATTGATACCTTTACGCAGTAATTCACTAATGAACAAAAGCAATTATTCACTGTCAAATGCACAAAATGGGTGAACATAGGTATTATATTATTATTCGAATACTGTTTAAAAGAAGAGAAAAAAATGCTACAATAGAAGCAACACACATCCACACATGTCTAAGCTAATTTTAAATAGCAGCAAAAAAAAACATAGTAAATATTCTTCTTATTGTTTTAAATGTTATACGCAACAAATTATTACAAAGCGGAGAAGAATTTTATCAAATCTTAATGATATTTTTCTCTTATGTTAATTTAATAACCGTCGTAAAAAATGACAGCAAGAATGAGAATTATGACCACAATTAACGTGACCAACATATAAATACCCAAGAGAGCTGGTTTCCATGATTCACCCTAGCATTAAAGAAAATATAGGAAAACATTGAGAAAAATTTTTCTCGAGTGAAAACCTACCGGTACACGCTCTCGTCGTATGCGACGATCGTGATTTTTCTCTGGATAATAATCAGGATCTTCAAAACCTAAAGATTACAAAATGCCATCGATTTTATTGTTGATCTTCTCAACTGAAACATACGTTCATAATCTTGTCTTGCATGACAGCATGCATGAATTTCAAAAATAAGTTGAACAATAAAATGAAATATGCACCAACCAAATAAAAGCCATGAACACCATGTCCATAAATCTAATCGACGATTATCCATACCCAAAAAGATAACTGGTACAGCAAGACATTGCGCCAAAGCGACAATCAACCAATGTATCCAATACCAACAGCAATAACGTTTTGTTCGAGGTGTTGGACGTAAAATTCCAAAAATTGGCTAAACATAAAATAATAATTAACTGATCAATGATTATCATCGTATACATACAGCAAGAAAAGCGCAAACAAGTACGATAACACCAAGAATTGAATGCCACATATGATGTGTTCCATGTGTCCATTTCCAGTCAAGTTCAAAAAGTATAGCAAAAAATGCGACCCATGTTAAAATAGCTACTGTTATCATAGTCGGTTGAAAAACCTACAAGAAATAATTATCGCTTATAAAAACAAAGGAGAACATTTCTAAAAATAATTACACTAAGAAAAGAAAATCGTCTTCGGCGTTGTAATTTTTCTCCTGTGACAACACCATTACCATCAACAACAACACGACGCTCATATTCAGGCCAAATTGTATCGAAATAACGAGAAACCATAACACCTGCTGATGCAAGAAGTATCCATGCTATTATGTTTAAAATAGCTAGAAAAGATAAGAAAAAAAGATGCTTCTTGTAGAACTTCAATGTCAACTAAGATTACCATGAATTTTAGCTAGAAAAGAACCAGCCCGTGGATGAGATTTTGGATAAATACGACGTTCAAAATTAATCGGATGATTATTTACAATTGGAATATCTTGAACCGGAATACGCATACCTATTAAAATATATTATTGATAATCGATGTTGTTATAAATGTATGGTCAGAAGTCGTTACTGATCATTCCATATATAACTCTGTGTGAATGTGCTGAGTCGTTTTGTTAGAAAGATCTATTTTCAGATATTCTGCTACCAGAATGTCCAACATGCTCGGAAAAGAGGGTCCTACTGAGAATAGTCGCATGAAATGAATATTTATCAGTTATGAAATCAGCAGGAATAAATTTTTTCAAAAAATGAATACATAGAAAATTTAGAAGAATTTTTCTTAAAACTAATTCATCGACAGTCAGCTCCTATGATAATAGCGATAGTATTTAGCGTACTCAGTACATTCACTAAGAAATGTTCATCAAGTTCCTCTGAACATACCTTTTGATGTTACCAAATCTTGATCAGCATAAACTGGATACATATAATGAGGTTCTTTCAAGTTAACAATTTTATTTCTATTATTAGCACCATCACGAGTTTTACCAGAATCGTCAACTGATGTATCTGCATCAAGTGATAATGTTCTTATGAATTTACATATAATATGTGACGCATTTGCATAACCGTCTGTATCTCGTAAACCATACGATGGTCGATCACTTGAAATATACTGTGGTGTTTGAACACTAACAAACATATTACGTACATAAACATAACCTTGAACATCTTTTGTACATAATATAACTTGATCATCACCCTAAAAGAAAAATCAAATTTAATGCTTTTTATTATTTGCTTATTCCACATACTCGTTTTTCATCATTAGAGAATCCAATACCAACGAAACCACTTGCTCTTGCAACAATATGAAATTTGGCTGTTTGTTCATCAAGTACTTGCCATGAAAGTGCATAGTCACATTTAGCCTGATTATTACAATTTTGTGGAACAATCAAACAACCTTGTGATTCACCACAATAATCAATGTTAACTGACTGATCTTCTGAATAAGGAATAAATTCAGGCCCCGAACGCTTTAAAAGTACACACAAAACAAATTTTATTATAGTCAAGAATAAACTAGAACTTACTCGTTTTAAAGGTGCAGATTTGACTCGATAGATTTGTTGATTAGAAACAATATCAGCTCTATAAAATATAAAATAATATGAGATTAACACAAATAGGGAAAAATTAATCTACCTAAATACAATTTCATCAAGATTAGAAGAAAGACCAGTCGCTTGCCATGCTAATGGAATTTCTCGATAACCCCGGTTTTCAATTTTATCGACATATATAACCTAATATATATATATATACACAAAACTAAATGCAAGATTTAGTAATTAATTTTTCAAATACATACACTAGCTCCATTTGTACATGTATTGTGTTTTAAAGCTAGATTTCCTGTTTGTCGATCATCAAATCGGCCGACAACATGATATTCATTATCAAAAGCACGTATAACAAATTCGCCAATACCATTATTTGGACGCTTTTGTTTAATTGCCACTAGAATGGAAATTATTTGATAAAAAAAAATAAAACTTTTGTTTTACTAACATAAAATTGTATCATCAGGTAAAAATTTTGACTCATAAAGATCTATTTCAAATTCATCACTGCCATCCATTGATGTTAATCCAGAAACGGTAGCTTCGGTTAAGCAGAATGAATCAAATGCTACTTGACTGTAAATATTTTCAATCGATAAAACTATGAGTACAGTCGGTAATAAATACCGCATAATGATTATCTAAACAAACAAAAAAAGTAGGAATATTCAAAATGTTTGTATATGATATAAGAATAACAATGAATACAGAAGTAGAACGAGAGAATAAACGTCTTCACAATAACTAACAATCTATCAATGTACATATCGAGAAGCGTTTGTCGTTTCTTTCAGGGTCTTTCTTTGTAGCGTCTTCCCATCATTTCTTCTTTTCTCGCTGTTCGATGAGAGGACGAACTCTCATCATTACCGCAAAGCCTAGTGTATGCGTGTGGCTGTGTATATACACATACATGCACGCAAGATTCCCTTTTCCTTTTTTTCTTCGGCCATTCTCGTTTTATGTGCATGCAATGACGAAAGAAGAAGAAAAAAATAAGAATAGAAAAGAAAAAGAAAAAGAGCAAGAGTACAAACAGCCGAAAAGTCATCAGAAAAGATATCGTGTTTTTTTCTCTCTTTCCTTTACAGAGAACTTCGCAGACTATGAGTAAAACATTGATATTCTTATTGTGCCCTATCCAGAATGGATGTTTCATCGATGTATGAAAGAGAACTGCTCAACCTACATATAGTCTTGTACATTACATATACTGATGATTAGTACTCAAGAAAACATAGCGGAAAAGAAAGGAAAATAAAATTATCCTTACGTGATTCAGAAAATATAGTCGATCATGTTAAAAAATAAAAAGGAAATCGGATATCTCAGCATGATACTAAAGGTGACAACTTTAGCTTACAGATGAAGTTATATTGTATTTATATGGGTTATCGAAGATAAAAGACATTCTTATTAAGCAATCGTGAATAAAAAATTGTTTTTTGCCAACGAGTTACTGTTAATTATTTATCGAGATTCGTAAAATCATGAAAAATCGAGAATTACAATTGATTGTTGGAACATATGTTAACATGAACAGCAAAAAAAGATGCATCATTCTGTTTGCCATATGTTACAACGAAGTAAAACGATATTCATTAAGTGTTTTTAAATGAATTCATGAACTCGAAATACTACTAATATAATAGAATTGATATTTATGTAGATAGAATAAAGATATGAAGAGGAGTACCTATAACCGATGATGAAAACGTTTTGCATTAATCTTCTTTTATTTCATAGAGCGTGACAACAACATGCCCCGGATGCTGAATAATTTTCTTATTAAAAAGAGAAAAACTTTTATTCTAAAACGCACAATGTAAATATATTTAGTTCAAAATACTCGTTGGTGGCTAAAAAGCTTTAATAACACTGGATATATTTTTGAAATCTCACAGAAAAAAATTCGATTAACCAAGAAAATTAATCTTATTTTCTATCGTTGACCGATGCTCTATAACTCTACAATAAGTTACTGTAGTACAATTAAAATATTTGGATACTACAAGCAAGCTCACGTATATGCTGTGTACATCAACAAATAATTGGTCTACAAATTTCACAAGCGAAATACAGGTTCACATTTACAAGTTAATATTCTATTCAAACATATTTTTTATAATGTTTTGATCTTTAGTATTTAATTCAAATGAGATATATTTCACAGTTATAGTACAGAATTTTCTATTTCAAACAAGAAATGATCAAATCCTAACAATGTATTGATGTAACGCTATATAGAATCAAAAAAATGAGTGCAGAGTTTATAAACTTTTCGCTTTCTATATCTTTTACCTTCTTTTTAACAATTGAATGCTTATTTTATTTCTACAATAAATACTACCTCTTTATATTATTATGAAAACTTAGGCTCTATCTCAATGTCAGATGAATATTCTTGATATGTTGTACTCAGATAAATATTCTCATAATAAGTAAATAACAGATAGTTATTTTGCCAATCGATCGCGTCTCATTATAGAGGCTCGTTCGAACAAATTTCATTGGTTCTAATGTTTTATGCACTATATTTCTGAACCATATGCATACACTGAACATAGCGAACGTCTCGCTAATTCAACAACGATTACATTTCGCACAAGAAAATTCTTTGTAGGTTTCATAAAAATTGACTATTTTTATTTTAGACACGAGTGTATAATAAGCATAGCGTGTAGATAATTTTAATAAATTTCTAATCTCTGGAAGTCATACCTCGGTTGACAGAGATAAACGAAGCATTAAAGCGACCATCACAAAGATAGCCAACTGAAAATAATTGACGAAGGAAATGCAATTTTTCAGGACGATCGCGATTTTAAATGAATGAAGCGTATAGCTTTGAATGCTGAAAGAGATGTCTTTTATTAATACAATTGAATCGACGATCAAAGATAGAAAATAACTGAGATGCTTCATGAAGAGAAAAATTATCAAGGTAATAATAATACAACACAGAAATGAAACATAAAATATTAAATTTTTAAGGACCACAATAGGAATGAAAATTTTCGCTTGATAACGCACTCAAAAAACTTGGGATTTGGGAAATTTAATACCCAAATTTCTAAGTAAAAAAAAAGAAAAGAAATTACAGCTCATAACACTGGCAAACTTTTCGTTGTAGCAGAAAAATGTGTGTGCAAAGTGACTAAATTGCTCATTTTGCAAGAGTTGAAACAGTTACTAATTACCACTCCCTACAGAACCGTAAACAACTCCTCAAAAGCGTAGATATTTCACTATTTCATGTATTTAATAGCTAAAAATTTGTCCGCGAACCCACTAATAAAGGTCACTTTCTGGGCGTTCAAACATTTATCTATACATATATATTCGACATAAAATCTGTGTACGTCTTGAAGTTCAAAAAATCCAAATTTCTTACTGTGTGCGCGATCATTTTTCTCCATACACGCATTTAGACACTCAGAAATAACTATTCTCTAACGTTTTAGGTAACTACTGTCTGCTTGGACAATAAGGGTTAAATCAAACTATGTTCAACTATTAAATAACAGATAGTTGATTCTTTCTCAAAGAAGTCGAAATGTACATTGAAAGTTTGAATTAAACGTTTCACTTAATTATTCTTTTCCTTTTTTGTGAATTAAGAAATATAGTAATCGAACAGTTTGGGCCTCACATAATATATGTGAAACAGTTAGATCTCTTCCATTGGGGTACAAAAGTAAACTTGTGTATGATGACTTCGACCTCTTGATTGTTCATTGATGCTGAACCTGGAATCTTCATTTGATGAATCCAAAGATTCATGTCTATAGGTACAGAAGTTCTCGGACAAGAATCGGCAAAAAGACGAGGAGTTTCCCATTCGAAAAACTTGTGTTGATCATCAGTTGTGTGCCCGTGATAGTATTCCGTTTTCACACCTTGATGAGACCAAGTGAATGCAGTCGTGGTATAAGTGCCATTCAAATATTGTTTCTTCTTATCTGAAACAACCAGATCACCTTTGTTTCTCGCAAAAACAATAGAGCTAAGATTAATTACATCTGAATCAGTTTGTCCCCATTTGCTCCATTCGATATCGATTTCGTTTGTACCATCGAGACCTATGTCTCGTGTCGAATAGGTGAAGAGATCGAGGACGATTTTTGGATCGAATCTATCTATCGCACCTTCAATGTACCACACATATTGTCCGAAACAATACTTTTGACGTGTTTAAACTTCAGCACAAGCCCATCTTTCGTTCGATAAACATATTTTCAAATCAACATGATCAGCTGCGTCGATATTGATGTTATCTGATGGCCATAGATTTGGTCCTAGACCTTAGCTGTTTTCACTACTCCACATTATCCATTCCATACCTTGCCAGTTGCAATAATAAAGGCTAGTGAAATGCTGAAGAATGACTCATTATATTAGTTTCACAGTATGAAAGCATAAATGATAAAAAGGAATATATCAAGCATGCAAGTGTACATATCTCGTATCTCATTTGTAACATGGGTATCATCTCCCAGAGGATGTGGTTGTTATCATCTTCTGACCACACTCATTCATTCACACTCAAACATAGCGATGATTATGTCTGTTTTTTAGTATAGAAATGAGTGAAAACTTTTGCCCTAAAAATATTTCTTATTCACTCGCATACCAAAAAATATATTCACTGAATGTTTAATCACAATGCAATGCTACACTTGGTTTGTCTTGTCTCGAAACATGCTAGCACACTGATGTCTACCTGTCGACCTGACAGATTCTGTTTGATTTGCTCTCTATTTTTTCATGTGCCATTAATGAAATTCTATACTGACGACAAACTATTCTCAAGAATTTTGTGTTGTTTTACAGAAAATGATTCGCAATCACAGTCTAGAGGAGTCTGGAAGGTGATTTTAAAATCTAGTTGAGAATAAAATAGAAATTTAGTAAGTTTCTAACTAGGAAGAAATATGATTACTATATCAGATAGAAGTTTGAATTTCATTCCCCACAAACTGTTACAGATAGCTTGTAAAAAGCAGTTTCATTGTGCTTTTCTTTTTAACCCCGTAGGCATTGCTTTAACAACTTTCTAAAACAACTGTATTTTCTCGTTATACTTATTCTAATCAAGGAAACATCGAATAAAAAATTTCTTTTTATTCAAGTTACTGAACGAAACGTTTTTCCAGTCTAAAACTTGAATTTGATGACATGTTTACATTGTTGACTTTAAAAACATTCATAATATTGAAATATATATCTTTCTTGATCGTCACAAGTAGCCCATAAAACTAAGGGGCGTCAGTATGTTCAAAAGAGTCAGCATTTGATTCTCGACAAAAATTGGAAATAAATGCATCCGATAGAAATAAAAGGAAAATGCTTACTATAGTGCTACAGTGATCAAGTAATATCAACACCTTTCAAACCTAGAAGCATCGTTCTCCTATAGTGTATCTCGTCTTAGATTAAAATAAATAGGCACATTTAACTATCCATTTTGTAGAGTTTTAAAAACTGTCTTGTTTTACTATACTCAATGATTCCCAAAATGTCTTACTATTGTGTAAAAGAGGAGTAACTTTTCCCCTCGAACAATAAATCACTGCTCTTTTCTTTTTTGGAGATAACTAGCATCTAGTTATTTAACTCGTCTTTTACGCATCTTCATGTCCTCAGGATTTGTCGAAAATGAAGCGCTGGATCGTTTGAAAAAGAGCCAGTCACAACCTATAGTAAACAGAGAAGATATTCAAAAACTACAGAGACACTAAGTATTTATAGGCCGTCTATTGTATTCCGCTCGTTTTTAGCATAAAGGTTTTTTTATCATATCAATCAAGTATTTCATTGAAAATATTCATTTTATCAAAGACAAAAAGACTAACTTGAAAAATTAAAACATTTGACATACTTTATGTTCATTTATCGCCGATTTCGTAGCAACAAACAGCAATAAATGATAATCAAGCGATACAATAAAAATTCTAAAATCCTTTATCAAGTAAATCTGATTAAAGAGATTAACTGTTTGTTTTATTAGTAAAAAAAAACTTCTATTTATATATTCGAATAAATGTTTTCAATATGACGTGGTCAAAAAATGATCATTTAATTCAATGTTTTTCCATCCGTCGATAAAGCTTTATAAATAAAAAGTACTTTGTTCCTTTTATTTATTTCATGCATTCCAATCGCATCTGAAATTCGTTATGAATATTTTATTGTTTCTACTTATATATTCCATTTGATACAGATGTAATTCATGATACGAGTCTTGCTGATTACTTCTCCAGCAAGACAGAACCTTTGAAACATTGCGATCATAAAAAAAAAGAATAAGAAATCATTTTTGAAGAATAAAAATTGTCCAAGAGATATTTTATAAACTTGAAAACTTCAAGAACCTATATCATGGAGAGTTCATCCAATCGAGTACTACATTTCAGTATTACTCTACTACAATTACAAAAATGACTTGTTTAAAGTGTTGAATATCTATTACCGTATTAATTTTTTAAATAATATTACTACATATTTTTAATTGCCCTATTGTTAGCCATCGTTCGGGTGGAAAAGAAGTTCATAGTTGCTCGACATTTATAAGGACTAAAAGAAAATTCGACTAATGTAGTAACTTGTTTTGATCTGTTCAGATATGCTCAATAACTGTTGTATTGATGCTGTACCGTTCAATGTATCTGTATTCACAGACAAAATATGTATGAAACACATTCGCGTCCATGTTTCATGCAAAATATGATAGAAGTCGAACGTTTTATTTCATACGTTAGATTAATTTCTATCAATCGTCGAGCTATAAAGTTCACATAAAAAGGAATTATCGATAATATAAAATACCATCCTTGAATATATGAATCAGAATTTCATAGATCTTGAAACACATGAGGTAATTAAAAAACAGAAGTTTTCATGTTTGTTTGCCACAAAAAGAAAACATTATTTGACAATTTGTCAAGACTGACAAAGACTTGTATTGATTTTGATCAACAAAATACAAACATCATTAATAAGTGCCACTTATTGATCATCTATTTGGTTTTTATTTTCATGAAAAACAAATAAAAATTTTTTCGTTCTTATTTATCATCATTTATTATTTCTCATTAAAATATTACAAAAAAACTATTATTGTGTCTCTTCGATGTTATTCATTCTTTTTCACATACAAGACATTGTACACAAAAATAAGAAGAGGCAAACGATCGTAGAGGAAAAAGAAAACTAGATAGAGAGATTTAAAGGATGTTATAATAGTATTAAAAGAAAACTTCGATAGTGATGATGATAAAAAAAATTGTCTTTGTTCTGTGAATTGGTCTAGGCGCCTTCTTGTTCACCTTCTTCTTCGCCACCTTCACCTTCTTCTGAAAAAATGAAAAAGACATTCAATTAAGAAAATTCCAGATGTATCAAGAATTTTACCTTCAGCTGTAGCATCTTGGTATTGTTGATATTCACTAACGAGATCGTTCATGTTAGATTCAGCTTCAGTGAATTCCTCAAAAAATATCAATAAATAAAAATTGATGTTAACAAAATTATACAAAATAAACTAACCATTTCGTCCATGCCTTCGCCAGTATACCAATGAAGAAAGGCCTTTCGACGGAACATAGCTGTGAATTGTTCCGAAATACGTTTGAAGAGTTCTTGAATAGCTGTGCTGTTACCTATAAAATCAAAAATCATTATTTTCTTGTTGCTAATCAATATAAAATCTTACCAATGAAAGTAGCTGACATCTTAAGACCACGTGGTGGAATATCACAGACAGCTGTTTTAACATTGTTGGGGATCCATTCGACGAAGTAGGACGAGTTTTTGTTTTGAACATTCAACATTTGTTCATCAACTTCTTTCATTGACATACGACCTCGGAAGATTGCAGCAACGGTAAGATAACGACCGTGTCGTGGATCACAAGCAGCCATCATGTTCTTAGCATCGAACATCTGTTGTGTAAGTTCCGGTACAGTTAATGCACGATATTGTTGTGAACCACGTGATGTAAGTGGTGCGAAACCTGGCATAAAGAAGTGAAGTCGTGGAAATGGAACCATGTTGACAGCCAATTTACGTAAATCAGCATTCAGTTGACCTATAAGACACAAAGAGAAAAAAATGAATAATGAAAATTATGTTATGATTTATTTATCATACCAGGAAATCGGAGACAAGTTGTTACGCCAGACATGGTAGCTGAGACAAGATGATTAAGATCTCCATAGGTTGGTGTTGTAAGTTTCAAAGTACGGAAGCAAATATCATATAAAGCTTCATTATCAATACAGTATGTTTCATCGGTGTTTTCAACCAATTGATGGACTGAGAGTGTGGCATTGTATGGTTCAACAACTGTATCAGAGACTTTTGGTGATGGGACAACACTGAATGTGTTCATGATTCCTAGAGAAAGAGAGAGATAGAGAAAATTGTGAATTAATTAAAACTGATTGTTCTTTTAAATCAATGTAACTTACGATCGGGGTATTCTTCACGGATTTTTGAAATAAGTAATGTTCCCATACCAGATCCAGTACCACCACCCAATGAATGCGTCAATTGAAAGCCTTGGAGACAATCGCAAGATTCAGCTTCTTTACGTACAACATCCAAAACTGAATCGACAAGTTCGGCACCTTCTGTGTAGTGTCCTTTAGCCCAGTTGTTACCAGCACCAGATTGACCAAAAACAAAGTTATCAGGTCGGAAAAGTTGCCCAAATGGACCTGATCGTACTGAATCCATAGTGCCTGGTTCCAAATCAACGAGTACAGCACGTGGAACATATTTACCACCTGAATTAAAGAATATTATTTTATTTGAAATAAAGCTCTTTCAATTTATATATATATATATATATGTACCAGCAGCTTCGTTATAATAGACGTTGATGCGTTCGAGTTGGAGGTCGGAATCGCCATGATAGGTACCTGTGGGGTCAATACCATGTTCATCTGAGATAACTTCCCAAAACTAAAAGACAAAAATAAAACGACCAATTAACTATTGATCATTAACTACAATATTTAGATAACATACTTTGGCACCAATTTGGTTACCACATTGACCAGCTTGCACTAGATAATATTATATTGAATTTTATCATATTGAAACGTTTTTCGTCAGTCAAACTTACTATGTACGATTTCGCGCATTTTTATTAGTAGTTGCTTCGACGACAAGTAAAAATAATGTTGAAAAAACCGTTAGACAAAAACGAACGACTGTCGATTCAAATACACATAGATTTATATAGGGGAATATTATTTCTCTTTTTTTTTCTCTCTCTATGTTTTACACAGACACTTACTCTCGATGTTGCTAGCAACCATCGAATAGAGACGTTTCTAGGGTAACTTATTCTTCATTTTCTTGCGCACATCCGTTGTCGAGTAATGAGCAAAGGATGCAATCATACCGTTTGTTTATTGCGTTGCTAAGAAGCGACCAAGTAGTACAGAAAAAAAGAAGAATGAATCACATGAAAACGTACTGATTGCATTTCGAACTGAACTGATCTTCATGACAACTCAAAGAAAGAATCGCATTTTTTCTCTCTTTGCTCCTTGCTTCGTTTCTAACTATTTGTTCTTTGTTTGCAGTTATATATTAAAACTCTGAGTGAAGTGGAGAGTAAAAAGAAATAGAGAAGAAAAAAAAGTAAAGTTGTTGATAAGGCGTCTACACTCCGAAACTGGTACATACATCCTAGTTACTGTTGGAAAAAAATGAAAAGAAACAATAACTTCGTTTGAATTTTTTTTCTTCTGTTTCTTTTTCTAGAATGAATTCCGATAATAATCAAAACACACAATAGACAAACTATATTTCTCGAGAAATAGTTGATAAACTGAAATCACGATATAACAAATAAACACACAAAGTGCATATACATACATTAAAATACAAACCAATAGTACTGGATCGACCATGAAAAATATACAAGACAAGAATTTTATTTTTTGTTGTTGTTATTGATTCGTTAGAGAACCAATGATAGAAGTCCTTCGAAATATTAATTTTTGTCTACATTGATTTTTATAAACAGCTGTTGTTAACAGTGATGCACATGAAAACTACTATTTAATATAAGGATCGTAATCAAAATGTCTGATAAAATATGCTCACGATACATTCAATTAGCATCGTCGTTTTCAAAAATTTTAAACATAGATATTCATGAAATTGAGAAAAAATGATTCCCTTCAATATATTTACTAATAAACTAGCAATAATCGATCTGTGAAAGGAAGTACAATTCATTTTATCAATTTATTTCATAATCGATTATGCCAAAATTGAGTTATTACTCTGAAATTTTCTTGACGATCATACTGATTAAGATTGTTGTTGGTGTTTATTTAAATATTGTCATAGAAATTTTGCTGCAAATGAAATGTTAAGCAAGCCGAAGCCATTTATATTTTCTAAATAGAAACGAAAAAAATTCACTAACGTCATCTCTCTGATGATTTGTTGATATTCTACAATGATATGTTAATTGCATTTGTAGCTAACAGTGTTAACTGAAAAATAAAGAAAACAAGAACAGATGATGAGCAAAAATATTATTAATGGGCTGTGAAACACTAGTGCAAATATTTTTCTATTAGGTTTTAACATTTATTAGCAATTGATCCAAGAAAATAATTTAGTTGCAATAAACGATGCCTAATGTAGTATTCAACAAGGATAATCTGTACAATAAACGAAGGATGTATACCAAAGGTACTATTAGTCCGTAGTTATGATGAGTGTCTAAATATATAAACGACAATAAATCAATCTAAACAATCGAGATAATTTATTCATAGAATTGTGTTTATTCAGTCAACTGTAAGAACATTGTAACTGTTGATTATGACTAACATTATGATCTTGTTTTCATATAAGGACATGTAATTTATACAAAAGAGACACCTGTTATTTTCATGTGGATGATATTTATAGCGTTTGATATTTTTCTATCTCATTTCTCATCAAGACCAATGTTTTTTTTCTGTCAAGCAAAGGTCTAGGAGGGATTGTTTATGATGCTAATGAATAATGGCAGACACTGATAATACGAGAGAGCGAGAGAGAAAGAGAGTTTATGTATGTAGTTAAGAAATGCAGAAGAATAAGAAATAAACACTTTCAAAGAACATTAGTTGAAGATATACAGACAAATACTATATTTTAGTGTCAGTTACATATGGACAACAGACGTAAAATATCAGTTATTGCTGTTAGTACAAATGGACATGGACCAAATCGAATCATACCAAATAATGAAGAACATAATTTAGAGATAGATGCGCCAAGCGATATGATAATGGAAAATTTACCAACATATCGACCAACTGAAGTAAGTTATTTGCTGATTTTTGTTTGTTGATTAATTCAAATTTTTATGTTTCAGTTAAAGTCACTTGGAGTTCTTCCTGATTCAATTCTTATATCTGTATTTGCTTATCTAACTCCTATTGATCTTATTCGTTGTACACATGTATGTCACCGTTGGCATCTACTTGTTTCACATCATCAACAATTATGGCGACGTCTTTTTTTACGTCCAGATTGTAGTAACGGTTTTATTGGTGCAGTGCATGTTCGTCATATTGACAAATTTATTTCTATGATTGGTACTCGTTGTGCATCAGCACTTGTTTGTATTGATTTACCTGTTGAACTAATCACCGTTGAAATTTTACGTGTATTAGCTAATCATTGTCCAAATTTAGAATATTTAACGCTTGACTTTTCATCAGCAATGCAATTACATGATTTTAATGATTTAAATGAATTTCCATGCAATCTTAAACGTTTATGTGTTTGTTTATCAGAAGTCATATTTCTCGAAGCTTTTATGCGCCGAATCTATGGATATATTTCGTCGTTAAATACTTTGCATATTATTGGTACGATGGAAAAATCTTCAATACCATCACCAGAAGAAACAGATACATATGAAACAATCAATATTAGTAAAATCAAAACTCATGCACCAAATTTACGTATCATCAATTTATATGGTATCGGTTTTATTGATGATAATCATATAGAACTTATTGCATCTGGTTGTATGCATCTTCAATGTCTTGCACTAAATTTTTGTGTTAGAGTACGTGGAACTAGTTTTAAAAATCTGATGAATCGTTGTGCAAAATTACAATGTTTATTATTACAAAATACGGGTAAGAAAGATGATTACAATTTGATTGGCATAATGTAGGGAATAGAATTTTATTTTGGTTACTTGTGCTGGACTGTTTAATTGATAAATTATTGATAATAACCCTATGGGTGATATTTAGGGGAGAAAAAGATTATTTATAGTATCATATTATTGGCATATGTCCTTGACTAGATTGATCGAATATATGCAAAAAAATTTGTTTGCTGTTTTTTTGGATACGAATTGCTAAAACAAAAAGGACAATTACATCAATTTTATAATTGTTCATCATAGGTATTGAGGATGAAGCCATGCTTACTGTTAATTGGTCATCAACTCAACTAACAGAATTAGATATCTCATCAACAGAACTAACTGAAAAAGGTCTACTGGAGTTTTTCTCTCGTGTACCAAAACTTACATATTTAGCAGTTTCCTACTGTGATGGTTTTACGGATAAGGTATTGATGTTTGTCTTATTGTTCAAAAAAAAAAAGAATTCTTCTTCGGTTGTATGTTTTAGGTATTACAATTATTAATGGAACGAGGTACATTGAATGGATGTCGAGCACTTGATTTAAGTAATACAGTGAATTTAAATGTTGAAACAACACATCATCTATTGATATCATCACCCGGTGTAACTTATCGACTTGAAGCATTAAACTACACAGGTTGCGATGCTATTACAGAACAATTTTGGATTGATTCTATCCGATTTCTTCATCGAATCAAGTGATCGATTTTCTCTTGTTTTTTTCAATAGGATACAAATTCTTTTCTTTTTTTTTGCTTTAATAGAATACTAATTATTGGTACAGCACATAGTTGGTTTAGACAAATGTCACGTCGTATTCATATTGATCAAATATTAGAATCTTGTGCAATACATTGTCCTCATCTAAAACGTTTTGAAATTCAATGGGATCCCGAAACATTACGTTTTAGTGAAAATTCATCGAAATTTATCGATCATCTTAGGTACTGAATTTATTTCAGCTTTTTTGATGAAATTATTCGATCTATAAATATTTCTAGAGTAAGATGTACAAATTTATTATCATTTGTTCTTTCCGATGGACCTTATTATGAAGGAACTAAAGCAAATTTTGAACGAGCTGAACGATTTAGTGTAGTAAGAACAACAACTATGTATCAAACAAGTATTGTTGGTGCACTTAATTTTTATAAGGAATTAAGATTTAATTAAAAGAAAAAAACTTATTCATATTTTTATGCTTCAATAGTCTATTGTCTATATTAGTACATGATTGAATAATAAAAGAACATAATAGAATATTTTGAAACGGCAATATGAAGATAACTCTATGTTTCTCCTTAACAACGAGACAAAATCCATCAGTCTTTTCAATGCAACATCAACAATGCAACAATGTAGAAAATGTCCAATACAGAATAACGAAAATTAAATATATTCACCATTTATTGATTTTGAAATTGTCTGTCAGTAAAGAAATATTCAAAATTTGTATTTATAACAGAACTTTAAACTTACCAGAGTATAAATAAAAGCAATCTATGTATTCTCTTGACTATGAACAAACGACACTTCATCTTTTTTAATTAATTCTTTTACATTGATATCGTTTGGTCGCATATAATTTACATCACATATGGATGTCATGTTACTCAGTGTACGTTAAAAGTTTGAGATGTAAACAGACAAACATATGTTGAGAAAACCACAACTTTGCTTTTGTTATAGAAAAAAGTCCTAAAAAAATATATATAACGGGTGGTTCAGGGGAAAAGAGCCAATTTTTCTTTTTTAATTTTTTTGTATTCATTTAATTTTTTTGCTTATTTATATATCAATAAAATCAGCATAAAAATCTGTACAAAATGTTATATGAATTGCTGAAATATAGTATTAGATTTTTCTTTTAGACAATGAAAAGTAAAGACTTGTAAAATATTGTACTTTCTAAGTACAATTCTGGTGATCATCCACGGAAAACATTCCGTGATCTAAACGGTGACTTAGGTTGGCGCACAGTACAACGTTGGTGCAAAATGATAAGTGACAATGGTGCTATCACTTTATCCAAGCCTCGTGGAGGTATACGTACTGTACGAACGAAAGCAACCATGCAGAAATCGAAGCACCGATTAAAACGAAAAAGAAAAGCTTCCGGAAAATTGATGTCAACAAATGGCTATTTTCGGATGAGAAATTATTTGATATAGATGGCGTTTACAACTCACAAAATGATCGGATCTGGGCTGCTAATCGTGCTGCTGCTGATGATCATGGTGGTGTAAAAAGAAAAAGAAAATTTCCAACTAAGGTTATGGTGTGGTTAGGGGCATGCTCAGCAGGGTTAACACCATTAGTGATATTGGATAAAACTTCTGTTAATCATGAAATTTATATAAAAGAAGTTTTACCAGTTGCATTAAACTTCGGCAATAAGATGTTAGGTGATCAATGGACATACCAACAAGAAGCAGCCACACCTCATACTCATCAATTAACTCAAGAGTGGTGTGCAAGGCATTTCGCCTCTTTTATGCCGAAAGATCGACGGCCAGCAAACAGTCCCGACCTCAATCCGTTGGATTATTGCATTTGCAACGAATTAGTACAAGCCATGGATTGGGGTCGGGTTCAAACAAAATTAACATTGATTGAAGAACTGAAACGTTCTGTAAAGAAAATCAAACCAGAAATAGTTTTAGAAAGTTGCAACAATTTTTCGAAAAGATTGTGTCGTGTTCTAGAGAACGAAGGAAGATACCTTCGATGAACAAAATATGTCATTTTGCAGAGTTATTGATGTTGTTCTTTTTTATATAGAAAAAACAAAAAAAATGTGTTGAAACTAAATAAAGAAAATTAAGAAAGAAAAATTGACTCTTTTTCCCTGGACCACCCGTTATATATATAAGGTTCCCGCAATTAAAAATTAAAGTAAGATTTTTTTGCAAATATTTATACATGGTTCGATAGAGCATAACGTTTCAGCTAGGGAAAAGTGGTTTTGAAATTTTTCGAAACGAATTTCGGAAGAAAAATTTCGACAGTCAAATTTTAGAAAATAGCTGTTTTTTTATGACAAATCGCCTTTTTAGAGTTTTTTCATTGTTACAAACCTCTTATGTTGATTTTTTCCAATTCAACACATTAATTTGTCTAAAACAGATTATGCTNNGAAATTTTTCTTCCGAAATTCGTTTCGAAAAATTTCAAAACCACTTTTCCCTAGCTGAAACGTTATGCTCTATCGAACCATGTATAAATATTTGCAAAAAAATCTTACTTTAATTTTTAATTACGGGAACCTTACTTATTCATAACAATCATATCAATGTGTTGTATCAAAATATCTTGACTAGATGTCTCCCGGGGTGTAAGGAATTAGATTTCAAGATATTGTCATCAAAACAGGAGTTCCATGTTATGCACAATATTGAAGATTACTTTGAAGAATTCCATTGTATCATTCAATTAATTTTACTTTTATAACATCGATTGAATTTCTGTTGTTTACAAATCAAATAGATCGATAGTATGTGCATTATCATCTATTACCTAAATTTATTTTTGATGTAATTCTACCAGAAACAAATGAATATCGAAGAATATTTTCTAGCAAATAATAATTATATTCATGTTACTATCCGAACTTGTAGTTTTAAGATGATTAAATGCATTTACACTTTCATTTTTTTATTGAAGGATGCTTGTTATTTTGATAGAAATTCACGATTAATATTATAATTTCATTATACTTTTAATCTTATTGTCAGAAACCTTAATCGTATCTTGTTAACTTATTTATTTTTACTGAGTTCATCAGTTTATAAGAAGACAATAACTAAGGAAAATTTAGACTTGTTCTAGGAGATAAGATCTTAGATATGTTTATTTTTAATTTGTTGATCTGCTGCATGATACTACTTAAAGGGATATACTTTTGTAAAACATGTTCTAAAAGAAGTGATGAAGTATACATCGAGAGATTCAGATACATTTTGTTTACTGCCTCCATCACTAATCACAGTAATCACCTTGATACATATCTTGTTGGTGATAAGAATAACAGTTATTATATTGTAATTCTAATATTAGTCATGTAGGAATGCAAATAGCGACTTTATCAAAAAGTTTCTCAAGAGTATTCTACATTATCTAAATCATTAATTTCAAGGTATAACCTGTATTAGACAGTACTAGAATAATTTCAGATTTCCATTGAGTTGAATTTTTCGATGGAGTGTGTTCAATAAAGTACATTTTATTGTCTTGATTTATAAAAATAAGTTCGAAACAAAATGGAAATCTGTGAACGCTAATATTGGCTGCGTAAAGTTAATATTGTAACAGTTGATTCAGAAATATATCTTCATTAAAAAGTTTAAAATAAATGATTGTAATACTTCTGAAATTCATGACGTTCTTGTTTAGTTATGATTACTTGTAGACATCGGTCAATTGCTAATGTTCAAAATGTATTATCGTTGGTTGGCTGCTGATTCATTCGAAGACTTAAGCTTATGTTGGATTGTTTTTGTATATCATAGATAGCAATAGAGTATTCGTCTTTTATTTATATAAAAAAAAAGAATCATAAAAAATTGCATAACAAAAATAATGATTACCTTTCAGAATTTTGCCCATCTTTGTGAGACATTGGTGTTCTGCTGGAATACCTACTCTCTCTGCGATTCGTTGTTTAAGTGTTATAATTGTGTCAGTTGGGTCGATCTAAGATTTTTCTCAAACCAATGTCTGTACATCTCAGTTTAAACGGTATCTTACTGTAAGGAGGATTGTTTTTACACTAGGAAGCTGTAAATAAATATTATATTATACGTATAAAAGATTGATCGCCAATACTAAATTACCTGAATAAACAGTTGAAATGGACTTCTATTTAAAAATGTTCACGTATCATTAGAACCACCGGAAACCGTCTGTAGTAATTCATTATTTTCTGTCCGTTGTAGTATTCTTAAAACATTTTATTTTGATAATTTAGATTTAAAAAAGTTCGAAACAATATTTACTGAAAAGCGAAGGCGTTTTACTCATAAATTAGAAAATCATCAGATATGAGCATAGTTAACAAAGAATTTAGATTTGAGAAAGACAGCATTCAGTCTGTAGTTANCTTGAATTTATCTTGAAAAGTAGCAGACAGTTAATGTACGAAAGAGATTTCATATTTCAGTATTTTTCGACTGCTGTCACGAAGAACATACGAAGATTTAGTAATAATCTCAATACAAGATGGGCTAAGAATCTATGTTAAAACGTTTTCTTAATCGAATGGGGACCAGGACGAACAAAAAATAATATATAAATTTAATGAACGTATTTAAAACTCACATCTTAGTTTTTTTTACTTGAAAAAAATAGAAAACATGACATAAAGATGAAATGATCATTCTATTGCTCTCGTCATCCAAAGTTCACACTATGCTACGTAGTTTCTAGTACAATAATAAATAATTTCATATGAGGATCTACACATAGCCATGGTACAGATTACACTTATGAGTTTTAAATCTAGCTATGTACTGTCTGATCTATAAGTCTTGAAACTTGATTCTCGAAATACATATAGATCGCTCTCATGGTTTGTTTTAGAAATTAGGAAGGAAGTTTTCGAATTGACGATAAATTGCAATTTTCTGCTCTTGTATGAATGCAGCTCTACATCTTCTATCTAAATCAATACTTTAAACGGATTTCAACAAATTTCAATAGCAAAACAATAAAATAATTCTTACAAGAGAAAGTGTTTCGTTATTGCCATAAGAAAACTATAATATTTACCTATTGCTTAAATTCGATTGAAAGACTAAATTGGCATCAATAACTAATGGACGCAAGTTAACTTGAATATTTTTAAGACCATTGATTTCTTGTTCAATCAATTGCATGTCATTGACTAGTGAATCAATATTTTCACGAGTTGCTCCTTGTTTTCGAATGAGTGCATCAAAAGTATTTCGTATTGTAGTAAGTTTTTCCATTGGCTTATTCTTTCTTTCTTCGAACAGTTCATAACACATAGGCTCGTGAAATTGATCGACTGTTTTATGAGCTTCAATGCGCCATTGCTCGAGTTCTTTGAAACTAGACGAAGAAGCTGGAGTACAATGTTCGAGACCATCTAGAAATGTATTAATTTGATTAGCTAGTGGAACTAATTGAGCATTGAGTTGATCTTTGTGTTCTTTCAAATGATCGAGACATAGATCCTTTTTGCAACAGTGACATGTAGCACACGAAGAAGTTTCACATTTTTTGATGGTGCATGCTGGGGCCTGTGTCGCCATCAATACGTGTGACTACTGGGAAAAAATGACTTGAAGAAAGAAAATTGTCGATACAACGTGCAAATAAAACGTTCTTCTGTTCTTTCACTTTCACTCGTTGTATTATTTTGTTTACAACTGAAAACAAGAATGATAGAGTTAAAATTACATGGTAAAATAGGATAAGCAAAAAGTAAAGCCTTCAAATGTAGGAAGTGGTGATTGAAAGAATTGTGTATGATTTTTTCTGGATTGAAAGACGAAGCATTTATGTTGTAATTTAGAATTATTATTCATTTTAATGGAACCGAATTCTATAGCGAGCGCTTAGAATCAAATGGAGGATAGTATACATTGTATGTTCATGACATGATATAGTCTTGCTTGTGAGTAGTTTTAAACATGGATTATTACGTTTCTTTTCTTTTAATGCAAATGATTGTTGTAAATTAAGAGTTTCGTCTTGTAAAAAATGTTTTTGTTTGATTACCCAAACAATTTTTATTTAGTTCAACTGACGTACAATATTCATCAAAATAGTAAAAGCATATATTTGATTTCGATGTCCAAGATCAAACTATACCAATGTGAGAGAAATAATACACAGCTTCTTTGACAATCGTTAACATATGAGATCATGTAATTAGCTATAAATTAAATAGTAAGTTGACAAAAAGAGGTAATAGTAATTGACAGCGAACAACTACTTGGTTGATTTCAGATATGAACCAAATTTTCCATGAGATTTCTTATCATTATTGATGTTGGTGTAAAGATAATATCTGCTTTTTCATTGATAACAACTTTTAGTAAAGAAATAATGTAGTATTGGAAAGAAGTTTCGTATAAAACTGTACGTCATTTTTTTGTTAGAGTAGATGTGATTAACGATAATCAGAATAGAAACGAAACAAAGAATTAAGAATTTCTACTCGATTTTGATCCCATTTTTCTATTGTAATTAATTTTTTTCTGTTCATATTCCAAATATCTGCACCTTAAAAAAAGAAAAATATGGCAGATTGTTTTTTTTCATTCGTAAAAGTTGTGTCACATGGTTTGGGTAAGGAAAAAAAACGATAGGGTTTTTTTGTTATGATTTTAAGCATTTTCTTTTTGTTTTGACATCGATAAAAATTCTAAAAAAGTTTTTCATTGAAACATTTTTATTAAAGTGTAAATGATTTATTTATTTTTAAATAATTAGAACCACTTTTTTTATTTCATATATAGAATGGCAACTAATACAAATCATCCTCAAGTTGTTTTCATCGGTATTGGTTGCCCATCGGGCTGTGGTAAAACAACTTATGGCAGACATTTAGTCAATCGTCTTCGTTCACCGTTACATCTCATTGAATTAGATCATTTTTTTAATCGCGGAATTTCTATTGATCATCCTATCTTAGGACGTATTGAAAGTCAGGAAGAGCCTGATACATTAGATATTCAACAATTATTAAATCTTCTACGGCATATTAAATACGAACCAGAAAAAAACAACTCGATACCATTTCGATAATGTTTCTATCAAACATCAAAATAATATATTTATTATTGTCGAAGGATTTCTTCTCTTTGCTTTATCTAATGACTTAACCAATATGTTTGATATTCGAATATTTTTTGAGTCAACATTATCTGAATGTCGTATGAAACGTTATCGTCGCCATTCAAGAATTAGTGATAAAGTATCTGATGAACAAATACGAGTTCCAAATAAATTTCAACAATGGTTTGATCATTTAGTTTGGAATGAATATTTAAAGAGACGAAATTTACAAATATCAAGAGCTGAAAAAATATTTCAATTCGATGACTATAAAAATAGACAGTACATGCAAATCGATGATTATATTGATAAACGTCTACAAGAGCTTACAGATTAAAAATAAATTTAAGCTATATGTATTTCTTGCAGGCTAGTAATCTTTTTTTTTCGGTTATGTCATCATACACATATACTATTTACGACTTTAAACTGTTTTTTTTTCTTCGCGCATTGGCAGCCGTAAAAAGATAAGTTAAAACGAAACATAATACAACATGTGAATACGTCATTATTATTTTCATTTTCCACCAAGCAACACACTATGTCACAATCTCCTAGAAACAGTTCATCGAATGGTGGTGATGGTTTTAAATGTCGCGAAGATACGAAATTCATCGTATTTGTAGTTTCATGCGTAGTACTTTTTATGTTATTTTGTTTTACGTTCGCGATTACATGCTATAAAAAACAACGACACAATCGTATTTCTTCACAACAGTCTCCAAATATACAAATGAATAACCCAAATATTGATTCATATGAACCACCACCACCGTACAGTGGGCATTTCGAATCACCAGCTCCACCATCCTATGATCAACTCAAATGTTGACTCGTCGTAATATATGTTTAATCAATCTGTATTAATTATAAATTTGAATAAGTTTAAAACTTGATTTTAAATAAAACTGGACATAAGGATTAAAATCAAATAATGTTTCATACACGTTAGATCTTTCTGTGTTCATAAAGACATATGCTTTTGGACTTAGTAGAGTTCACTAGAATATTTGATTAGGAAATTCTATTTGTTTTAAGAAACTAAGCATAGGAAAAAAAACAAAAGAACTTCGATTGTTTATATATTTTTGAATACTATTTATTGAAAGATGTTATAAAATTATGAGTTCTCTCAAAGTATCATGGATTTTTGTTTTGACCAATAATATTTTATGCTACTAGATAAACTACTCCCTTATTGAATCGGCCAAGAATTGAATAGGAAAAGGTTTAGAAGCAATGTTTCAAAGAAAATAATTCCTATCATGTGATTGGTTATATCAGCTACATCGTATGTTACATTTTAATTCTATAGTGAGTGATAGGACTAACAGATTTTTTCCAATTGATTTCTATACGCATTCAAATTCAATCTGACTTAAAATCAAGAATTGTGTTGCTCATCTATTCTTTATAATAGAATACTTATACTTAGTTACTATCTTCTCTTAGTAAATTTAAAATGTAGATTTGTTTGTTTATAAAAATAACGCTTTTTTGAAGAAGATCATTTTTCAATGTTGGCATCGAATAATTTATTAGTGTATAAATTGAAATATAAATAAATGAAAATAAGTATTCTATATACGGTACGTGCTGAATGCAAATCATTCTGTCTCATTAAAAGCAAAAAAATTATCTAGATTTTATTTAGTCTAGAACATAAATCAATATTATTTTAATATGATAAATTTTATTTTGAGAAGAAAGAAATATATGTTATTGATATTGAATAATATGATCGAAGAGATTTCATATGAATTATTTTATAAACTAAATATTTGGCAATAATGAATATTTCACATCACAGATATCATACGAAAAACTTTCTATGATTATAATTATTAAGAAAAATAAATAGAATACTTTGCATCAATCAGATACATATCTATTATTTGAATAATAATACAAACAAGTACTTATAATTTAATTTATATATTTTTAGATGATAAAACTTTTCTATTGTAATTGTTGGTCATAAAGGCGAAAAAGAACATTGTGTCAAACGCTCTAAGGATTCGTGATTTTCAAAAATATATACTCCAATGTGATCAATCTATAATAGAAAAGATCTAATGATATGTAAATACAAACGAGGACTTTCGTAATCTTTCTTCATTACTGTCTGTTTGAGAAAATAACGGACAAAGCCAAAAGTCAATCGCATACAGACAGTTGTGTACAATACTTTTGCATAGTACTATTGATAAATAGTCATATTATAATCGATAAATCCATCAGATGCTTAAATAAGCATCAGAGTTCTCTAAGTTAAGTATAATCTCTTATATTCTTATTATTGATTATACTGATGTAGAAGCTTTTTTTGCATCAGATTTTTATATTATCTATATTATTTGAATTTTGCTTGATTTTATTTAGCATTGCTTATCACGTGAAACTTCTATTTCTAATGATATGGTCTGAATGTTAGAGACAAAAAAACGAGGATAAATAAAAATCAAAAAAATAATATAAGTATACAAGATAGTTATTCATTGTTCGCATGTTTATAATCAGTACTGATGGAGAGTCCACGGTCTGATTAGGTTCCATTCGATGATCTGTCATCTAGGTCCGTTTCACTTCTATTTCTCATTTTGATTACCTATCATTTGAAGCATGACTCATTAAATCAATAGTTAGTGTTAATCTTTACCCGATTCTTATGATTAGTCACCTACAAAAATTGATTCTCATATGGTCATTGATGGTACAAAAGTTATATATTAATATGATTTAAGCCAAATGACCTGCCATCGATCATTGTCATGACATACATATTGAATAAGAAAATAAAACAAGACAGAACATGCAGTTCATTGATACTTGACGACCGATGTACTGATAATTGATAATTCAGTAAAACAAAATCGAGAAAAAAAATGAATAAACATATATAACATG
Organism: Rotaria magnacalcarata; assembly: GCA_900239745.1. Taxonomy (NCBI): domain Eukaryota; kingdom Metazoa; phylum Rotifera; class Eurotatoria; order Philodinida; family Philodinidae; genus Rotaria; species Rotaria magnacalcarata. The sequence continues at coordinate 30,197 of OENM01000979.1, forward strand.
CTTGTATATTATAAAATTCAATTTTTTCGTCTTTTCTATATGGAGTTTAAGTAAGCGCTGTTGTATTTGGTAATATGAAAACCTAACTGTAAGAGAGTATTGAAACGAACTAGGAAAAAATGATATTGTTGCTAGGGTAAGCAATTATTGGCATGAATTTATTCATTATGATGAGGTTAGGCTTCCGTGCTAATGTATTTTGTTTCATTAATCTTTGTGAATCCAACAAAATTTCAATACTTATATCTAAATACTACTCAAAAAAGATATTTTCTCATTTAATTTATGTTTTATTGTATCAAGAAATGTTTCACTTGATTAAAAATAAAAAATAATCATACTAATTATTGGATCTGATAGATGAAAGAGAAAACCTTTAATAGCCTGTTTTATATATTTGAGTAAAACAATTTATTATTTTTATGAAAACTATTGTCATTATTGTTTTGTTCTTTTAACAAGATACATAATTTTATTAATTATTGCCTTGAAAGAATGTCAACGACGTGACTTTGACAGATTTCAAAATAAAAATTAGTAAGAGAAATGCAATGACGAATGAAAATTATAGGGTCTTTTTTGTATGTAGTGAGTTTTCGCCAATACCAACAACCGTTTATCTAGGACGAGCAAAAAAATGGAATCCCTTCATTTTTCCTTCGTTTCTCTGATATTCATTTTCCCCCCAGCTTTCTCAACAAGTGTCATGTTTTCAATTGGATTTTGACGGAGTTCAGCACTATCATCATCAGCACTTTGCAATCGATATCGGCCGAAAAATATCACATGGTAAAAAAAAAGAAAACAAAAGTGAAATATGCTTAATTCATCGAATGAGCCTATTCATCATCATTTTGTTATACAATATTTAAGTATATACGCGCTTATACTCATCATTGTTGGAACACTAGGTAATTTATTAACGATAGTTATTTTATGTCGAAAAAATCTACGACGTTATGCTACGATGAGATATTTAATTGCCATTATAGTGTATGCGATATTTTATCATTATATGGATGGAATTTAAATAATTTTTATAAATTTTCAATTACAGTGAAACCTCTCTAAGATGAACACCGACGGGACTGTTCAAAACGCGTTCATTAAAGGAGGTGTTCATTTTAGAGAGGTGTCATGTTAAATGAAGTCAATATATGTATATAGTGCATGGTTAGTATATAGGAATGATAAATATACACCTTTTATACTAATATCTATTACGGCCAGTGCCAAATTTTAAAAAATCGTTTTTATCTACTGTACATACTTCTTTATTTATCTTGTAACAAAGGAAAAGACTATTTTATTGATTTGAACTATTAAACATCTATTCAGTTTTAAACAAAAAAGTGAACAAAGTTGTCATCTATTTGCATCTAATCATTTTTTATGAAAAAGTCTTTAATTGTTGCTTGCTTGACTCCTTTTGAGTCGATGAAAAGTTGAGTGAGTTGCGAATCCAATTGAGAAATAAGTGTATGTAATTGTGGTTGTTGAGTTGCAGCTAAAATGTGTAGTCGCCGAATCATGCACATTGCTTCGATGAGTTTAGGTGGTGCTTCAGTTGGCATGTCGTCATCTTCGTTGTTATCTGTGGTTATATTGTCACCACAGTCTGCATCGACGACCATCAGATTATCATTGATATCGTTCCATTCGTTGAAAACTGGAGTTTCTGAATCTATTTCGATGAATTCATTAGCAGTAAGACTAAGTCCACCGATGGTGATATGAGTAAGAAGTGTATCTAAATCTTGTATAGCTGTTGCGACGTCGTCATCGCTATTATTAATCATTGTATCACTGCTTTCACTTTGAGTGTTTGGATTGACGAAACCTGCCATACGAAATGTATTGCAAATTGTCGATTGTGTAACAGCTTGCCAAGCGTTTTTCGTCCAGTGAGCCGCATCAAGAACTGTGATGACAATATCATCAGATGAATTGGCAACGGCACACCTTAATATTACAAGTTTAACAAGCTGTTGCCCTAAACAAATAGATTGTGTTGATTAGAAAAATTAAAGCAGTCGTATTACTCACGATAGTAACACTTGAAATTTTTGATAATTCCCTGGTCTAAAGGCTGCAGCTTTGAAGTTGTATTAGGAGGAAAAAATTTAAGAGTAATGTTGGAATATTGAGTATCGGAATTATGGCAAGGAGCGTGATCGATGAATAATAAGATTTTACGATTTTGCTTGATCATGCTGTTGTTTATACTAGCAAGCCATTCACCGAATAGACTAGCAGTCATCCAACTTGTACGATTCCACCGCCATATGACAGGTAATTGTTTCATACTCAGATTTTTAAAACAGCGTGGTTTTGCCGCTTTGCCTATAACAAAAATATAAACAAGAATGATTCGTTTCAATCAAATCTAGAATTAGAAACGTACCGATTAGCAACGGCTGTAACTTGTCGGTTCCTGTCATGTTCGTGCAAAGAAGAACGGTGAAACGTTCTTTGGATCGTTTCCCACCCTTGCAAGTTTCTTTCACGGTGACGAGCGAACGATTAGGTAAAGCTTTGAAAAATAAGCCAGTTTTTTTTTTATTAGCAAGAAACTGACGACTTTAAGAAGTCCTTACAGTACCGAAATAAGCCAGTTTCGTCAGCATTGTAAACGTCGTTGGGATCGTATTCATCAATGATTGATGAAAGTCGATCTCGCCATTCCTCAACAGTTGCAATGTCCACTGCTGCAGATTCTCCACATATGGTTCGATATTGTATGTTGTGACGTGTTCTGAATTTTTCAAGCCAACCATTACTGGCCTTAAATTCATCAGGATTCGCACCACCCAGTTGTCGACGAATTTCTCGGGCTTGTGCTTGTATGAGTGGACCTGAGATAGGAATGTTCTTACTACGCTGAATTGCGAACCATTCGTAAACTTTTTGATCAAGTTGTTGATTTAATTCATCTCGAAAGTTGCGTTTCTTTGTTGAGTTTTCATTATGTTCGTAATTTTCGATGTATTCTGCCTTGCGTTTAATAATATTTGACACACTACCGATCGAGATCTTGTAATAATCAGCAAGTGTACGATAAGAAGTGTTATTTTCATTTTCACGAATTAGTTGCACTTTTTCAGATAAGGTTAGTGTGTGTTTTGTCGCCATTTTACAATTGAAAGAGAAATGTGCGTTATTCTCTCACACAGAATCGATTAACTCATCGCGGACTATTCATTTTCATTGTTCTGTTTGTGTCATACATACGACAAAGTTCATTATGACGAATTGACCGTCCAAATTTGATTTACCACTGTTTTATTATGTGGAATCTATTTTTTCATCTACTTATTTCATACACGAAAGCGTAATTGGTCAGTGTATGTTCACTATAGAGAGGTGTTTTTCTACAGAAAGGACTGAAAAAAGTGTTCAATGTTCAGAGTTGGGAGATGTTCATCTTGCAGAGGTACATTTACAGCAAAATTCGATCGGGGGTTCCGAGACATCTGTTCAAATGGGAGGTGTTCATTAATAGAGGTTTCACTGTATATACATTACGTCTAGTTGATCTATTGGCACAGGCTTCAACACTTACATTTATGTTTGCGAGCAGCTACTCTAGATTTGCATTCAAACTCACAAACTTGCACCTAGCTTTCAGACAAAACTGTAGTATTTTATATGATGACTATCAATCGTCTAATAAGCCGTTTCTCATATTATATGTATCCATGTACATTCAGAGATATTACATTCAAATGTTGCTGCAAAAATAAGTAGTGGGCGATTTCCGAGCTTTCCGTCGGTGATCATTATAATATAATTTTTCATTCATATATATATATATAAATATACAGTGAAATTTTTACTACAAATTACAGGTCCAAAAATTCATTTTTATACAATTTTAAATTTTGACCCAGGAACTAGTCGAATACCATTGTCCAGTTTTTATGTTTTTCTTTGTCCACCGTATTGTATGTGTTTGTTGGTCATCGTTGCTTATTTCTAATAAACCTTTATAATAATACGATGAACAATTATCCGATAAGGTTAATTTTAAATCGACAATAGCACCTGTTAAACATGCTTGAGCATGAGCTCCGGTCGATGATAAACCAGCAATACGGTTTAATTTTCTATCATAAACATCATCGAAACGCATGCAATAACCATGTTTCGTATCACGCCATATTCCGAGTAATGAACGAGAATCACATAGCTGGAAAAACAGTTAGCTTTTTAATTCATTTAAAAGTTATATTGATTGATTAATACTTACGTCAGATAGCTGTGGTTCAGCAATATAAACATCAGTACTGTGTGTATTTCCCATAATCTGAAACGAAGAGGATATATGTTATGAATCATCTGTTTATACAGTGTATATATGTATAAGTATGAAGCGGTTGGTAACAATCCCTAATGACATTAGACTAAAAGTTTCAATGAATAGAAACATGGTATTCAATATGAATGAATGACAAAGAAATTCTATGAATGCAACGATCATACTCATGAGCCTATTGGTAAGATATTTTAATGCGAAAAGCGTACAGTTTACAATAATTATTTATACGAGATCCGTATAAGTCTACAAAAGTTCTTTCACTATAGTTGTTTATGGATACTGATGTAATCTACTCACAGTGCTATTTTCTATCAGATGTCCTCCGTATGAGAGATTTCGTTTTTTTCAACCTTCAATGCCTCAATTTCTTCTTCGGATAGTCTAACTTTATGAAAGATGCATATAAGCGAAAGAAATATTGCCGATCCTACTCAGGTTGAGTCGCGAAAAACTGTTCATAATTGTGGTATGATCAGTAGTGTAAATATTTCGCACACAAAAAATTTCACGTATAACGCTTTTTTTACTGTAAATCTCCTCAACAGATTTCTTCTTCTCGACTAACTTTGTACAAATGTCCACAGCAAGTGCATTGTCTGTTCAATGATGACGCTTGGGCCGCCCGTCGTATTCATACGAAAACAAAGACACATAATAAGGCATTGTATAATATGACCGCATTACCTGTATTGCAGAATATCAATGAACTTTCAAGAAGATATATTTCGTTTCTGACTAGGAAATGAACGGAAGAGAAAAGGATTGAGAATTAATTTCTTTTCTCAAAAGGAAAAAGAGAATATGATCGAGATTGAAGCATTGTTTTGATTGAACATATAGGTTTCTTTATTAAATAGCTAAGGACAAATATTCTCTTTCTATAATGGTAATTGTAAACAAAATTCAATTTAAGGATGATTGGCCGTCCAATCATAATTCTTAACGAAATTTCTTTAGCATTGATCAATTAACATCGTTTCATGCATTCAAAAATATCTTTAAGTTAATTTTTAAGCTCTATAGTCTATTGAAATCCGTGTTAATAATAATCCATGATAATCTAGATCTCATTGTTAATACAAGATATCTATTAAATCACAATTGAACAGTTCAATGATATCGTGTCCATTTGAAAAATAGAACATTCAAAGTTCAATCGTACAAATATTGAAGTGAGATAGTCAAACCTGTAATATGTATAGTAAAGGTATTCCTTATGAGCATGAACTAGAAAAACAATCTGATGAATGTTGACAGGCGAATGTGAATATTTATGTCGTTACAAAAAATAGAATTGCTTTTAAAAGACATACAATTACGTACGTTGAAGAAAAAATTCTAGAAAACAAAAAGAGTGAGGACTATAAATTGACTCTCGTGTAATAGCATAAGAGAAATTCAACACAACGTCATTTTTTCGTTCACGTACAAGCGCTTTATTACAAATTATCTGAATCCGCGTTTTTTGATTTTTTTTTCTATGGTATATAGAATTTTCTATATGACTATTTTATTCGCAAATATTCATGGACAATGCTTAGTATTGAATCATAACACTGAGAATAATAGTATTAATCACTGTGCATTGCATGAATTCGTCCATCAAGGTTATGCACGATGTTTGCGATGCTACATGAATGAACCCATGATATCATTGAAAAATATTACTACAGCAGAGAATTGTTCATCGCTATCAGATCTTCATTGTATGGATTTATATTTTCATGATACTCATTCGTATAGAAATCTTTCCTTAGAAAATATTCATGTAATAAACAACTTATTTGATAAAGAGATTGAAAACAATTTAGCAAAACAGAATTCACTTAATATTCATATAAAATATGATACACTTGAAGTATTTTCACTTGCTACATTTCGATCACTTGATAATATTAAAAATCGAAGGTTTCATGGAATACAATTCGAATTAAATAATCGTGATAGTCAATCGAAACTCAAAATCAATGATGATTTACAAAATATGACATTGTATGCATTACAAATAACTATGAATTGTGATGCCCACGGATTGTATCAATACAATTATGTACGTGGAACTAAACACCCATCTCCACTAGGATTCATTAAATGTGAAATTCAAACAACTGTATCAAAAATGACATCAAGCATCATTACAAAGATAGCTTATAAAACATCCAGTACTATTATCCTATCAACAGAATCAACAGAAAATATTCAAAACAAATTCATAGTTTTAAGTTTAGTTGGAAGTGGAAGTTTTGTATTTTGTTGTATACTTGCTGGCTGTTCATATCTACTATTTAAACAGCATAATCAAAAAAATGACACACATTTTCAACGAAGAGCAAGTATAACATTTAGTGTAACCGATTCTATATCAACTGATAGAAATATAGAGTAAAAAGTTTCATATTATTTTTGTTAATAAATATATAGATCATAGCTAATATTTCAAAGTAAGAAATAAGAAGAAGTCAATTGTGTAGATATTCGCTCAACTGGTGACTTTAGGATGTTTCAATTTCTTAAATTATTCGAACTAGACATTCGATAAAGTATGTGACTACTAGGGGTGGTTGTCACAGTTTTGTTATAGGAATGGCTTGAAGTTACTCAATATTTTCTCTAACTAATAAACAATAAAAGAATATTTTCACTGTCTGTACTCTCTTTACTCGATGAAGCGAAATCATTTACTACGCTTCAAATGAACCTATTAACTATTCGATTATTAAAAGTCTAACTGATTTTCTTGTGCAAAACAAATTAGAATCATTTTTCTCGGTAATAGCAATATCAAATGATACTATATACTTTCTGACAAAAAACATTAGATGAAAACACTACTGTTTACGGCAGGATCAATTTTATGGCTGCAATGGGGCAAACATTTTCTTAGTTAGGTATAGTATTTTGAAAGTTTTATTTGACTTTATGTAGTATTACGAAGTACAATTATGATGCATTAATATGTTTAAAAGCAGAATTTTAATGCACTAGATTACAAAAATAAAACGATTAAAGATTTAGTTTTTCTTTTTATTGGTCGATCATTTCACTACGGCAAAGATTATTTACTATGAACGGAACTCAGACTAATATCATACTACTATTCATTTAATTATCATGACTTTAGCATTTGTTTAAAGTCTGTATGATACTCCGTACTATTCGATGAACTATCGTTGTATAAAAATAATTTGCTTATTAGATGAGAAGGCAATCTTGAAAATAATATTACTTCGAACTTTCAAGGAGGAATTCATCCTTCAATGTACTATTAATATAACCTATAATATTTCCTTTTACTTGTATTAGCATGACGAACAAATGAAATTTAAAAATCGCGCTACATATTTTTTTATGATGTTTTTGATGAATTTTTTTCTGTTTCTGCTTTATTTTTCATATATCCATTGCGATTGTCTCGAATTTAATAATAATCAAAGCATAAACGAATGCTTTATTCAACCAAATCTTCATCTTGATTTAGATATTCATCATTATTATACAGAATGTTTACAATGTACAATTCAAACATTAATACAAAATGAACAGATTAAATTTGAAGAAACCAATCAATGTTTAACAATTGAACTTCAATGTATTCAATTGATGTTTGATAATGAAAAAATATTTGAAGATTTTTTTCAATTTCATCAACATTTTATCTACGATTTATTTAATAAAGATAATGGTACCAATCAAAATACTCTACATGTTACAATAAAAGAAAATACGATTGAAGAAATTGATTGTGAATATATAGAAAATATATTTCTATTAAAATATCAAGCGTATCGTGCACTATTTTTCGAATTACATATTCAAAACCAAACTATTAAAATAAATCCAAATCTTCTTAATATAACTCGTTTCTCTATTAAAATAATTCTTATGTGTGGAAATAAAACAAAACCAATTCAAACTATCTATATTATTCATAATCATAAGATAACCTTAGAAAGTGAACAAGAATCATGCTCATCAATTTTTATTCCATCAACAATGTCGGTGACTTCTACAATAATTAGTGAATCATCTTCCAATGAAGTTTTATCTATATTACATGAAAAATCAAAACATATCATTCGAATAATTACTCTATTAATTAGTTGTTTATTATGTATATTACTTTCTTTGATATTTTATTGTTTTAAGCGTCGAAAACATCGCTATTCTACATCGTCTACAATGACGATAAGCAGTAATGCACCTTCAACTAGTCACGATATCAGTGCGGAAACACCGTTGTCAGTAAATGACACACCTAAATTGAATTCTAAATTAGAACGATCATTCAGTCGAATGCGTGCTTTACAATTACTTGAAGATGATATTTGAATTACGTATTAAAATATCTACCTTTTGGAAAGATGTATTATCATATAATTTCTTATTATTCTGATTTATCTTTCGGATTTCATATTTTATTTGATAAATATGATACCTATCACAGGTTTCTTCTAAAAAGAATTCTTTTAGCATAAAAATATATATATGTTGTTTGAAGAAGGTAAAACTTTGAGTAAAAACAAGAAAACGATCTGATCATAAACTTCATTGGTATTCACAGGAATATACATTTAGTGAGTAAATAAAATAACACGGAACAAAAACCGTATGCTCGTTTGTGTCGATAAAGATTTTTAAAAATATCAATTACAAGTCTTTATCAACTTGTATCGAAATTCATCTAAGAAGACGTTAGCTTTTGTATAGGATCAACAGGATTAGCTCTTTTTTGTTGTATGTATTTTGAATAACTAATAAGTTCAAAGCCAGATCACTATTTTGCCTTTCTGTGTAATTATTGAGAAGAATAACAATGTTATGCTGTTTTTTTTTTATTATTTTCATGATTTAGCATTGAAATACCATGAAAATCTAATTGAGGAAAAGAAGAAAATGAAAAGAGTAAGCAAAGAATGTATTCATCATTTATAAATATATATTTATATTTATATTTCAATGTTCACGATAGATAAATTAAAAAGAAAATTAAACGAAAGAACGATAGTATGCATGAAATGAATGTAATTGATTATATATATATGTACAAAGTTCGATTTATATGTTCATCTAAGCGAAATGATTTTCAATATGTTCTTTTTTGTTGTCGAGTGTTAAATGTTCTGGAAATTCCCAATAACACATTGGACATTCCCGTATTTCTTCGTTAGTATTTTTATTTTGCATCATTGTTATTATGGTATTTTTGTCGTCTTCTTGAACAATTCTTTGTTGATCTTGTTGTTGCAGTTCGCGTGAATTACGAAGAAGTGTAACCAATACTTCTTCATTGAGACCGGTTTCATTGGATAATGTTGTTGAATTTGGTTTTGGTGATTGCTGACTTTGTCGATTTGTTTTGTCAATCAAATGTTCGAGTGCTTTGTATTTACGATAAAGAGTTTTGTATGCATTGGCACCGGCTGATAATCGTTCGGTCAAATTTTCTGTTTTACGTTCTAATTCCTCCTAAAGAAAATATAAAATAATTAATTGATCAGCGTTTAATATCATCAGGATTAACCAAAGAGAAAAAGACGAATCGATTTTTTCCTATACCTCAGTGGTTTACTTGAATGTCTTTGAAAAAGTTAGTTAATCGATTTTTAAAGAAACTATATAGGATTTTCATGAAATAAGTTTGATTAGCAAAGAGTAAATATCTTGATAGTTATATATTCATACATAAAATGAACTTCTTTTCTTGGATTCTCTCAAATAAAACTGATGATAAGTATTCTGTTCTGCTCGATGTGATATATTTACTTACAACAAATTCTTTATAAACTGCGCATTGTTTTTTAACCTCGATTTCACTTTTTTGGTGTTTTATACAACGTTTTTCAATTTCATTGAAAGAATTTTTTAAAATCATCAAGNCATTTTGATTGCCTTTGAATTGTTCGAATTCTTTCCCAAGTCTTTCCAATTCATTTTGTTTCTAAATACAAAATAATTAGTCTTTTTGTTTTTCAAAAAACAAGAAACAACAAAAGTTTCTGTCGTTACTTGTTCAATATCTAATCGATGTTTTTCATTTAAATCATCCATTTGTTGTTGTAATTCGTTTGTTAATTGTTTATCTTGTTTAGCCATGGTTAATAAGAATGTATTATCGGCTTTGACTGTATTTAATTCTTCTTTCAATAAATTATTTACACTTTCTAAAGCATGTATTTGATTGACTTGTTGTGATGCTTGTTTTGCGTAAGCATCGATTTGTCCTTGCATTGCTATTCGATATTTTTCTGCTGTTAAACGTAAATCTCGTAATTGTTGTTCTAATTGACATTGATATTGATTTGCTGCTTTTAATAATTCATCGGAGTCGGATACGTGTTTTTTCAAATCATTGATTTCAATTGCTTGTTCCTCATTTAATTTCATTGTTGATGAAAAATGTGAACTCAATTGATTTCTTTCATCGGACAATTTTATATTTAAATCTTCAAGTGCACGAGAACGTTCAGCAAATTGCTTTGCTTCTGTTTGATATTGATTACATAAAGAACGACAAGCATCGTATTCTCTACGTAATTTAGTTTCTGAACGTTGACGTGATGATAATTCTTCGATAGTCGCCTTATGACTTAATGCAAGTGTCTAAAAATAATAAAACATATTACATCTTCTATATTAAAATTTTTCATCACAACCGGGTTTTCAGGAATTATTTAGTTTGAATAAGATTCATGTAGTTATTTTCCCTCTTACACTGCGTCTTCGGTCACTACTTCAAGAAACGAAATTAATCTACGTACGTTGAAAAATTATCGACAAATCTGTTTGTTAGCATAAAGAATAAAAATTCTACAATTCTAGCTAATAATTTAACTTCAGAATCATTTTCTACGAAAGGCTTGCCCTTGAAGAAGATGTACTCGCTCTGCTGATTACTCATCGAAACTCCTATTTGAGTAAATCTTTACTTACTTGCATATCATTTTTAACTTTATTAATATATTCATTAGATTTTAAGTCTAATAAATCAAGTTTGGATTTGCATTCATCTTTTTGTTGTTCTAAACGTCGATTCATTTCGAATAATTGACGATTTTCTTGACGTAATTTTTCTTCAACTAACATTCCTTTTGTATGAATAACAACAAGATCATCATTATCATGATCAGCCAATGCAATAAGGCCATCACTATTTGTTGACATTGGTTTTCTTTCCAATGATGCTTCGATTAATGAACTTGATAATAAATCAATATCATCGATTGAACAATTTAATTGAAATGGAATTGATGAACCAAGACATTTTCGTTTATCAACGATATAAGAAAATTGATAAAATTCATCGTCAGTGACAGGTAATGATGATGATGAAAATGTTGCTGCGCCACGACAAGTTGACTCTGATGTTGTTAATAAATTTAATTGAACTGGCGCATATGCTAAACATTCTTGAATATTGGTTGAACCAACCTTAAAGTGAAAAACAACAACAATAATAATAATAATAAGAGGCATCGTTCAATGCGAATAAAAAACATACACGTAATAAACCGATTTGATCACTTGAATCGACCTTCATATCATGTGAAATTGTAAAACAAGCTGTAACATCTTCACCTTTAACATAATGATCAGCAACACCCTCGAATACAACTTGATCATGCTGATGTCGCTCTTGATTGCCATCAACTGTCACAAATAAATCGGAACTTTTCATTTTATGAATATTCATTTCCGACTTTATTGGTTTAAAACTAAAACAAAACTTAGATCTAAAAATAAATCAATACATGACCTGTTGATGTAAGAAATCAATGATTGCTCTTATAATGTGCAGCAAATCCAGCAAACTAACTAAATAAGTCGCAAGAAATGTAGCTGCGTAATAAATGTCGATAATATCTATTACGATGTGATATTCTCTTACTCGATATATATTGTTCGAATGAGATTTTACTGATTTATTAGTAAACTCAAAATGCTAAATATGAAAACGAACCATATGACTTATTATTATTTTTAATTACGAAAGAATTTTTCATATATTGTTTTAACATATGCGACCTCTATTCACTGATGGATCTCATCATGATTGAGGCTCTTACGTAAAACTATAAAATGGCAAAAAATAATAGAAAATATAACGAAGCGAGAAATATATTTTTAGATTATTGATTTATNAAAAAGGTATTCCTTCTTTCTTTCTTTTTACTGATATAATAAACGAATTTAAACGGAAACATGGTATGAACAAAAATGAACACTGGTAATTGATTGATTTAAAAAACAATTTTTTTTTATTTGTTCAGGGGAACATGACATCCATTCCTGTTGAGCTATGTGCTACATGTAACATAATTACCTTTTGCTTTTCATTTACTTTATGAGGAATTCGTGCATATTCTATTTTCTAGTTGATGCGGATGAGATACGACGATTAGGTAAACGTTTCAAAAAATTAGATATTGACGGCAGTGGTTCTTTGAGTGTACAAGAATTTATGTCAATACCTGAATTACAACAAAATCCACTTGTACAACGTGTTATTGATATTTTCGATACTGATGGAAATGGTGAAATTGATTTTAAAGGTAGCTGTGTAGTTAAAAATTATTTAAAAACAAGAATAAATAAATTTTGCTCCTTTAGAATTTATTGGTGGAATTTCACAATTCAGTGTTAAAGGAGATAAGGAATCAAAATTAAGATGTATGTCTTACATGTATGAAATAACATCATATTTAATGATGTGACTTAAATTATAGTTGCTTTCAAAATCTATGACATGGATAAAGATGGATTTATATCAAATGGTATGTGAATCGAAAGAACTGCTCATGATTGTAATATAATCATAATCATAATCGAGAATAATGATCATTAATCTCATGTGTTTACAATTTTTTTTTTCATACTGGAAAATACTTTCTTCCTTTGCAGTCCTGTGTATTATCATGTAAAACGTTGAAATAATGTTCATACCAATACTAATTTGGTTGAGCGGTAAGAGAGTATTTTGAAAAGGGCGATGGTTCGATTCTAGCTACTAGCAAGCATAATCACTGTAGCTCTTAATTCGAACTTGTCTGATTTCTAGTGCAGACTCGTTTTGCAATATGAGCTAAAACTAATATTGTGTTTCTATCAAACAGATAAATTCTTTTCAATTATGAAATTATCTGAAGTTAAACATGAACATAACTTTTTTTTTATTTGTTTATAGGTGAATTATTTCAAGTATTGAAAATGATGGTTGGCTCAAATTTGAAAGATTCACAATTACAACAAATTGTTGATAAAGTAATATAAAAAGTTTCAAAATTTTTTTTGGATATTTATTTAATATTTTATTCCAATAGACTATTATCAATGCCGATAAAGATGGTGATGGAAAAATAAGTTTTGATGAATTTTGTGCCGTAAGTTTTCCATCGGAATAATTGATTTGTTCTTCGTAAAATTCGGATTCTTTGCTTCTTCGTCTCATAAATCTTTCTTTCCTTATCCTACTTCTAGTTTATCCCTACGTATGAGCTCAATATAAGTCTGCCGAGTAATATCAAAATCTAATTTTTTACAAAAGGGTAATTTTTATATTTTGTCTGTGACTCGGCTATGTATGTCGTAATAGTTGCTTTTGTGAATATGTATTATTGATAGGCATCATAGAAAATGTTTCAATGAAAAATAAAATAATCTTTCTGTTTTCTTGTTTAGTGTGTTGGCGATACATTAATTGACGATATTCAAAAGAAAATGACAGTAGCCGTGTAATAAAGGCAGCAAAACTTTTTTCCTTCTTTCTTATTGCATACCTGAACAGACACGTATGCAAACATCATGCTCATTGCACACTCATAAATATTTGTTTGTTTGTTTTTCGCTTGAATTCCTAAATGTATACACGTATATATTTCATACTGATATTCTTCAATGGATTTTCTTGTGCTATAAATTTTCACAATGGTGTTCGTTGAAACTTTTTGTGTATTTTTCTTTGCTGTGTCTATTTATATGCATACAACAAGTTCAGAACAGACAACAGTGAGACGAATTTCTTTTATTATTATTTTATTTTGTTGTGTATTGTGATGTGTTTTAGTTTTTAGCGCAGCTGAATCTTTCGTATTGTATTTTCTTGTATGATTATTCATCGTATTATTTAATTAACATCATGGGAGAGAGCAGAAATATTTTGCTTTTGCTATTGTCAAAAATAAAAATCATATCAAAATAAGAATCAAGAGAGCAACATAAAAGTAATGTCATAAATTAGTTGATGAGAAAAACGATTAAATCATGATTCAATGCATTTTGTCAACAATGGCTTGTCTATTTATTGGTGAACGTCCACATGAAATATATTCTATCCTCAACCGATATTTTATGGATGTTTTATTATTAATTTTAAAACTTTAGGAAGCAAAATTGTGGTCACTAGTAATATGTATGTAAAATCTTGCAAAAAAGGAATACAATGTAGTCGATAGTTTTCTACTAAAATCAAAGTTTTCAATTACTACGATTAACTTGAATAAGAACGTAAGCGAAGTTGAACGTTAAAAACGGACTATTTAAAAAAAACAATATAACTGTGATCTAATGAACATAATAGATCGTTAATAAGTTGGATTTTATTTGCTGATCATATCGAGTTCACACGTAGATATGTACTTTTCTGTTGGATGAAGAAAAATCAATCGTAAGATTGATAGATGACCGCTAAGTTATTTCATTTTCATAAGTGATTTATGATAATGAATTACAAAATAAATTTTGGAATCATTTTATTGTGTCATTGCTCAATATCATCAACAAAATCTAAAAGCATGTCCGTGTAATTGCTAAAAGTACTTGCTGAAATTGAATAATGTGTGAAGACATAACCTTCTAACTACAACTGATACATATTTGTTAAATGATCTAATGGACTGTCTGTATACCAAATTTTAAACAAACAATGTTTATAATGCACACAGAAAAGAATAACGGTTTAACACGATATCAATACGTCAGGGTTGCCAACTGTTAAGGTCCCAAATGGGGTACGCTCGTGGGGTGCAAAGTGGTTTTTACAAGACAAGAAATTGACGTCACGAAACGGCTGGTAATAGCATTTTTAGCGAAAGGAAGATCACATTCAACTGCCTATGTGCAAGACATGATCTGGAATGTTTGTTTTCAAACAAAAGAGTTCGCAGTTAAAGCTGCTTTCAACATATTTCTGTTGAAAAGATAATACAAAAATGTTTAATTAGAAAAAACGCTCTGTATTCACATTAACTGGNGCACGTCTTTTTTTCATGACGGTATTGATATTTGCTTTTGGCAAGTTTGACCATTTCTGGTTGCGACTGTACAAATAAATAATAATCTTCACATTTCAGCTTAGTACTCAACTTCAACGTAACTTTTCATTCAACCGCAATTGCCTCAGTTGATATCGAGTGTCGACTTGGTGTCCATGAGTGTTTCATATGACTGAATCACCACCGAAGCAGACAAAAATTTGGAAAAGCACGTTTAAACGTTCAAAATGGAACGACCATTGTGAGTCATTGGCGCTCATTAAAAACCCGCAAGAAAGGCATTATGTATTCAAAACTTTCACTTTCAGAGCGTGAAGCCCGCGGAAAACTCCAGTTTTTGAGTGTTAAAACGCATTGTTTTTACATTATAGAATAAAAGTGCGCTTTAACGCTAAAAACTGAATTTTCCCGTCTTTTCTACGCTCTGACAGTAGAAATTTTGAACATAAAATGTGATTCTTTCAGTTTTTTAATGAACGCTAATGACTCACAACCATGGTTCCATTTTGAGCGTTTAAACGCGTTTTTCCAAATTTTTGTCTCCTTGGGCAGCCGACTAATATGATTAACACTTTTATCTCCACAAGAAAAACGCTAGTTAAAGTCAAAAATGTCATTGATGTATATCGAAGGGTGATTGATATATATAGGTGTAAAGAGAAAAGTCCAAATGGGGTACAGTTGGCAACCCTGTCTATACGTCTATGTTAAAATATTGGTAATTTTTAGATAACATGATATATCAATTTTACAATTAAATCACTATCTATGATGGAGTGTAATGAAGATTCATCTAATAATGAACAAGAAAATAAAAGTTTAATGAAGGATAAAGTCACAGAAAAAATTCCAAATTATGAAAAAAAGATAAATACAATTGTAAAAAAGGATGTTCCAAATGTTCTTGTTTTTGTTTTAAATTTGGTAGCGGATGTAATTCATCATGCAGATGTAGTACATCTTGAATACTTTTTGCTGAAAATAAAAAATATTCAGCGAATATTTGTTTTTCTAAATGGCTTATTCAGTGTGCTAAAAATGCAGATGGATTGAAGATGATTGATCGTGATGAATTGCGTGAACGTATTATAGGATGTCCTAGGTAAATAATTTAACTTTGTTCATAGCAGCAACTGTTTTTCGTTCATAATAATATTACTAATAATTCATGTCATACTTTCATATTTAGTTATTCAAATGTATTATTAGATAAAAAATGCTTAAAATGGAGTAAAAACTGAACTAAAATTGATGAAAGTGAAAAATTAGCTTATACTCAACAATTCTTTCGAATGCTTCTCTCAGACGAGTCAACAACATATTTTTTATTCATTTTGTCACGATGATCTATTTGACGATAATTGCCATTGGCATTGTTTCTACGTCAAGAATGTGTAGGCTGGTGAGAATGGCATTGTGGTGTATGTAATAAATGTATGTATTGCGTTTATTTTATTAGAGAAAAAAACATTTTCGCTTGAATATACATATATATATATATAT
>OENM01000980.1:0-21085 GCA_900239745.1 Rotaria magnacalcarata
AAAGGCAGTATAAGTGTTGGGTTTTCGTATGTATGACAGCCTTAATTATTGTTCAGCTACTATTAACCTTGTTAAGAAAATCATTATTCTAATAATTCTTTTCGAGTATTTAATTGCACTACTTCAATAGGTCTTACGAATTACTAGGAAATCGAGTAAAACTTGTTTTACATGAAAGCTTTCTAGTACTTGTAAATAATGAGTTATCATTTACGAAGCGTAGAACTTTTGTCAACTTACCCTTAATAGAATCGAAAGAAAAAAGACTAATTTTATTTGCAGTCATATTCAAATGCTTACCAGTTGGAACCTGACAGAAGTAAATATCAGGCTTCATAATGTTCCCAGATATTTAAAATTGTAGATCTAATGTTGATCCATTTTTTATGTCTCTCATGACTAAATCTCATTTTTTTAATTTGAAGAAAAGAACTTACACAATTCTAAGCTTATTTTCTGTATAGTAACTGTAACGGCAAACTTGGTTGGAGTAGCTTGCCACTACTCGGCAATGATGCTTATTCGCTACTTCATTTATTCAGCGTGTAATAAGTTTACATGCAACGCACGCTTATATAGGATAGAGAGACAAAGCAGAGAGATGAATCGAACAATAAAGAGAGAGAAGGAAAGGAAATAAGGAGAACAGTGAGCCGTGACGCATATATCGGCACATTCTCCCACCCAGGCTTGACGCACTTCTGGGCGTCTGGACATAACTGATAAGTACAAAGAAACAAAAATAACAAAAATAATGAAAAAATTGCTTATCGAGCATTAAATCATAATTATGATGAACAGCAATGTATTAAAAGACGGAGCACATAATATAAATTCGGACACGTGCATCATCTTCTTATACGGCATCACATTAGTATACAAAGTCAAAAATATACAATCACACATCTTAAGAACACAATCATAGTGAACAGCAACAGAAGTTTTGAAGACATTTCATATTGGCACATTGAACACATACATTATTGGAGTTACACTTCAGGCGCACATAGAACAATTACTGATTCTCAAAAAGAAACAAAAAATATTCATCTTAATATCGAGGTACATCGAAAAAAATAATTTTTCTTCTTCTAATTATTATAGATTCTATAGCTTACAAGTAAATTTGGAGCTAGTGCGTAAACGATACCTAGACGATTTCCTTTTCATTTTTATGAGATCAAATCAACACATATATATCGAGAAAGAAAAAAATTATTCGCCCTAGGCGCTAATTAACAGAGCATCAAAGATATTTGATTATCGACTCACTTATTATTTTTTTTCTTTTCTACATTTCATCACAATACAAAAATATCACACTTTTAATTTGATATGGTCGACTACAACGCCTTTTCTTCTACATTTAAAATATTTGAACGACTCTGGGCTATTCGAGAAAAAAAATATCTTGACAACACATAATCGATCTGTCACATTAGACCGTAACGCATAGCTTTTCTTTTCCTTTCTTTTTAATCTTGTTCATATTCCAATACTTTGATTTTTACGCATCGTCGGTCAAAAAAACATTCACTTTGTTGGAAGTTTGATTTTGATTCAACATAACATATGAATTATTGATGACGATTGAGTCTTCATTGTTTACGGCCGATACACAATTTTGTTCAATTTTATCAAAACTCGTTGTTTTTGTTTGGATTTGTTTGTTTGTTTGTTGTACGGAAGTATGCATGAATGAGGTGAAGAACGGTAGAGAGATTTGAGAAGAAAGACACGAAGCGTACAAATGCTACACAGGTAGTGCGCCCAATCCCACACACAGCTGGCCCAACACATAGTCACCCTTTAGTACGTTCACTGGTAGTCTGTGACAATGTGCGACAACCATTAATACACTGTCATGCCATCCAACTCTCTTCTCTCTGTACATCCTTCACCACAATCAGTGTCCTTTACCTTGTTTTGACGTCGATTTGTATTGCATTGAGGAAGATGCATAGTTTCGTTAGCCAAGGTTTGAGATGCTAGAACCGAGGTCTGCCAGGGTCGCTATGTAACGACAAACTGGATTGGAGTAGCTTGCCACTACTCGGCAATGATGTTTATTCGCTACTTCATTTATTCAGCGTGTAATAAGTTTACATGCAACGCACGCTTATATAGGATAGAGAGACAAAGCAGAGAGATGAATCGAACAATAAAAAGAGAGAAGGAAAGGAAATAAGGAGAACAGTGAGCCATGACGCATATATCGGCACAGTAACTTCCTTTTAAAAGAATTAAACTACGCATCAACACTCATATGCAAAAAGTATTTAAATGTTTATGAACTCCAAACCCGAGGATGTCGTCTTCGTCTGAAACAAAAAGCGTTTTAACTAATGATAAATACTAGAAACTACACTATATAAACAAATTTAGATGAAGTTCATAGTGCAGCTTTTCTTCGAAAAAGAAAAAGGAGAATCTTGCCAGCTTTTGACTGGTCCTTAAATTTTTTGTTGCTGACAGGCTGCAAAACTTGACACTTTCTCTTGATTGATACATGGCTTCGATAGTCAAAAGTTTATTTTCTACTCACTCATAGCATTATAAAGAAGAAAAAGAATTTTCTTTTGACTGTTACATGATACATAGAAAACTAATAATCAGCTGCTGTCTAAATTCTGTATCTTCATAGAAACATGAATCGCGAATCATATCACAATTTTCTACCTAAAAATGAGCACTCGGATAGAAAAAAACATTCGAAAGCGATAGTTTCAAGTGATAAAGTTACTGTTTCTGTTATTAAACTTGTTCAAAAAACATTCAAAAATACCTAGTTTATTCAGTGAAATTATAAAAATGATTTGTGTTGAACCATTAATTTAGTAATTTTCTAAAATTCGCTTAATCTTAAACAATCAAAAATGACATGCAAGACTCGTATATAAAATGCTACTCATCAAGAATAAATTCAGAACGAATATTGTGTTATATACCTCTGATAAAATATATAAAAATATTAATTTTACATTCTATCACGAAATTGAATTATTTGCTCTATGAACTACTTATACGGCATCTGAAACTTGAAGAAAAGTTGATTTATTAATTAGACACATCTCAGATGAATATTTTTCCATTTTAACCTTTTTTGTAATAATCGAAAACTTCGCGTAAATATTTAAATATTGTAAGTACTATTCTTCTCGGCATTGAAAAGATAATTTTCACCGACGAAACTTAGTTCATATTTAGTTTAGATGTTCAACGATTAATAAACGTAAGTACCCACATTCTAATATTCTCCTCGACATTTACTCGATAGGTTTCGACTACTCGTGAACAAGAAGTACTTGCAAATGAAATTGAAAATATTATTCTAGGTTTTTCGAAAGAAGAAAATAATGCAATAATTGATGCTGAAGATGATTCAGGTTATATTGAATTTAAACATTATAATGAATTACGTGAAAAACGATATAATTTAGAAGCTGAACAATCTCTTTATTTTTTAGAGGTACCCAGGTGAATGAATTCGATAACGGATCTTATCGAATCCTATGGGATCCGACTCGCCGACAGAATCCGATAGGATTCCTGAGCACGGACCTATTGTAGGTTCTGACGGAATAATTTCCTTATACACGATCAAATAAACATTTTGAGCCATCAGAGCACAAGGGTGATTCGTTAGATTTGTATTCCGTTAAAATCCAACATCGGATCCGGTTGGATCCAATACCAAGGATCCGACTGTAGGTCTGTGTCGAGGAACCCCATAAGATTTCGTCGGTGTTATTGAAACACATATGGTATTCGGTATATTCACTGTCTGATCCTTGTCGGAATCCGATAGGATCCTACTGTCGGAATGATTCTCCTGTGTATAGAGCGAGTCGAGGGCGAATTCAAAGAACATGAGGAAGAAACAGTTATCCCGACTCTAACTTGACCGTTGGACGAGAATTTATCGCTCTAACTGGGTGTGGGTGATTGGGTAGCGGAGACTCACAGCCACCCCACACCCACACCCTTTGAAACATAAAATTCGTTCGGTCAATATAGTTCTTCATTTAGGTAAACCTCAGCATTATCAAGAGAAATCCAATGAATATATGGATAAAACTGAAGCTTATGAATGTCTAGGTGTAAATGATTCATTACCAAATTTAATTGAACGGACAAATAAATATCTTTTAGATTTACGATTAGCTAATTGGATTTCACAAAAACAATACGAACGATTATGTATGAAATCTAGTGAAGTTAGATTAGCTCGTTTATACTATTTACCTAAAACTCATAAACCTGGTGCGCCACCTCGTCCAATTGTTTCTGGTCTTAAACACCCAACTATTAAAATATCAAAATATCTTGATGAATTACTTGCACCACTATTTGATAAAATGGCATTAAATACAACTCTTAGTTTTGGATTTGAAGTAATTAAAAATTTATATGAATGGTCGGCACATAATCTACGCCAAGAAACTTTATTATGTACTATAGATGTGGTAGATCTTTGTACAATGATACCAAAAATAGAAGGTATACTTGCAATCAGAAAAATGTTGGATTGTCTAAAAATAAAACCAATTGGTGGTTTAAAAATTGAAACAATAATTAGACTAAGTCAATTCGTTGTAAAAAAAACATTACTTTCCCTACGACGGTCGATATTATCATCAAGTTCATGGTGGTGCTATGGGTTCGCCATTAACTATTACTATTACTAATTTTTATATGTTCTTTTTTGAAAGAGATATCATTAAGCAAATTATTAATGGTGGCGGTTCTTATTTAAGATATATCGATGATATATTCATTATCATCAACTGGCCTATTCGACATTTATATAAACAAATTGATCGATGGAATCTTTTTGACTTGAATATTCAGTTAAAAGTTCAACATGGTTGTCCAATAGATTTTCTTGATTGACCTCTAGAAAATGTTAATGCTCATCTATTTACAAAAATATATCATAAACCATCCCACGAATCATCTTATTTACCATTCAATAGCGTGCACCCTATGCACATGAGAAAGAATATTCCATTCGCTATGTTACTTCGAGCGATTAGATATTGTTCAACATTCAAAACATTTTAAAATGAACGTGAAGCTTTAAGAATGGTTTTATTATTAAACAAATATTCATGTGTTTTTATAGAT
This sequence comes from Rotaria magnacalcarata, assembly GCA_900239745.1. Classification (NCBI taxonomy): domain Eukaryota; kingdom Metazoa; phylum Rotifera; class Eurotatoria; order Philodinida; family Philodinidae; genus Rotaria; species Rotaria magnacalcarata. Next base: position 5,128 of record OENM01000980.1, read on the forward strand.
AAACATTTTAATCGTGTCCTACAAAAATTCAATATCAATCAGCTATTGACTAGTAATAATTATAATGCGATACTTGAAAAGACTATTCATGCGCCAAAAATAAAAAATTAACCATTGATTATCACAAGACAATGTTCATCCATTTCACTTATTGTTTAAATACGAGAGCGTTGCCAACAAAGTTTCATAATCTTTGGAACAAGTACTTTATCGAATCTCCGATTAATGAAATTAAATCGATTATTGGTACTCGTAATGTACTCAACCTGCAAAAGCAATTGGTACACAATAAAAAACTAGATAGATATTTTAAAAAAATTCTTTTTATCAACATTACAAATTAGTTCATCCATATGCTGATAAATTTTAGAAAATTGAGCATATTCATTTTAAATAAAAAGGTGCAATCATTTTTTGATCTTAATATTATAATTGATGCATAAGCTTATGGTATAATTGAAAATGTTGTTTAATAAATGCAAGCATAGCATTGCTTGAGATTAAACAATTCATATACAAGCTAATGATCCATATCAAGATTACAAACAAATTCTGCATCTATAACATTATTTTTTATTCCATATTTTTACATAATTTTTTTCATGTGAATCTATTCGTTTCTTCTTTCTTCTTTATTTTCGAATGCCTTGAATTTCTAAAATTGTTAGTATTCGATTTTTGAATATTTTATTTTCTTTATGCTTTAAAAATAATTTTATTGCAGAGCCCTGATGAGTGTTTTAAAATTTTAATAAATAACACGAAACGCGTCGGCAAATTAAACTCTGCATTTCTTTAATGGTTTTTATATAAAGCACAATAACGTGTTGTTTTAGCACATTCATTTACGTCAACAAAACAATCGATTGCTGAAAAGAAAGAGTGGAGAATAGCAGATTGACTTTTATTTCTTCTTTCAACATGGATACGTCAGTCTGTTTTTTTTCTCTTTTGGTACACCCATTTGCACCCAAATCGACTTTAAAATTCGATTCATTGTTGAGTGTCTTGCTTGACCCTTATATTGAATTGATTTTAATTTATGAATGCCGGGTCTTCTTTTGATTTTATTATTGTTTACCATGTAGCTTTGGGATTCTAGAGATGTCTGATGAGATCCTTAAGCAAGATCGAAACGTCGTGTTATGCTTTGAATCTATCAAATTATTGAATGCTTAACACACCTTCGTTGGCACTACTTTTGGACACTCCTAAGTATGATTGTTAAATCGTTATTCCATCAATAGAAAGGATGTCAGTGGAAAATGCTACAACACTAATCATCTTCCATTCTTTCGAAACTCAACTGAAAGGAGTGTTGAAGTGCTTAAGAGTAGAAATTTGAACCCNCCCCCCCCCCATAGACCGTAACAGAGAAACCTCAGAAACACCGGACAGTATAGCACATAGATCAATTGAAATTTTACTGGTTCTAAGACATTAAAATTTCATATTCAAAGTATTGACTGCATTTTCAGCTGAATCATTTTGATCGTGCCAACCACTTAACCAAGCTGACAGATTTATTGAAACATTATTAACTAGCAATTGCTGTTGTATATGAAAGCAAGTCGATAGTTTAAGACATAGTAGCATTATTCTACGACAGATTAAAGAAGAAGCAATTTTCACGATCACCAAAATAGAACGTAAATCTTTAAATATTTAAATAGTTCTAGCACACCCACACCCACACCCACCCACACCCTTCGTTCTTCACATATCCAGAGAATAATATGAAGTTTTTTTTGTACATATAAAACGTTTTCTTCTATACTATTACCATTAATATTAATTTCATCCTTGTTTTATCCAATATTAAACATATATTCATTTTGATGGAAATAATTCAATTTTGTTCGATTTAATTTATCAAGATTTATTTTCCTAATCTTAAATCACTTTAAATAGCACAATTTTTATTATTTAAACCATTAATTGAAATATTATCTTTACTTATCGAACATCAATTAAATGAAATGCCGCTAACGTTTTATTGTGGAAGAGGAAGCTCTTCAAATATTGCTAATAAAGGTAGTCAATATATGTTCTGGATTTATGCATTATATATCTGTTCTCTAAATATATAAGAGTGAGAACTAGATATTCACAAGTTGCTTCTGGTCTGAATGTAGTATTACTCCAACTTTTGAATTATGATAGAACGATACAAAAATCCAAACTGCTTCATATCAATCTTAAGGACTTTCGATTCTTTCGATGCTTTATCTTACAGAGTAATGTTTCACCATTGCTTCATTGAAAACATTCTAAAAACCGATTGTTATACTGATTACTATGCGATTAGCGAGATTATCCTGTGTACGAGTTCCAGCTCTGGAATAGGGCTATGATTAGGAAAAGTTTCTTAATTCAGATGAGGATTTAGAGATCGGATTGCATTTCTTTCGCAAAAGTAGACTTTTGTTCCTTTGAAATGGAAAATTACTGATTTAGAAAAGACAATCTGAATAAAACATTGATTACGAATCTTTTTTGAGTTGTTAAATACGTCAACATTTATTTGAATAAAAAAAACTTATTAAAAGTGTTGATGATAGAAATAAATATTGAAATTTTTATTATTATCAAAGAAGCACTAGATATGTTTAAACAATTTTTATGTCAAATATTCTCGGAAAAATGTCAATTGACTTATCTTACACTTCATATTAGTGACTCAGATGATGGTACTCATCAATGTTTTAAATCACCTTTTCATTTTCGATTAAACACAATTTCAGTTGAATCTCAATTTTATTGTTAAACTGTACGCTGCTTAAAGATTCATCTCAATTATATATACATGTTTTCTTGAAGATCTCATTGAACATGTACTTAATCTCGAGCAATTGTCGATCTATTGTGAATGTTTAGAATGTCATTCTCAATTCTTCAGTTCCAATGTTCAAAGTTCGATAGTACCAAATGGAAATTGGTTTAATAAATTAAGATGAAAATTAAACCTCATCTCATACTTGCATGTTAATTAGCATAAAAGAATTCACTTAACTTTTCGACATATATTGTAACCTCAGAATTGGATATAGTGAAAGAATATTTACTTCAGATATGGATGAGATAGCTGAAAATCAGCCTTACCTCACGAATAAACCAATGTAAAAGAAAATTTTTCAATGCATTTTTCAAATCACATGAACATAACTAGGTAAAATATTCGAGTAACTCCAACCCCAATTTGCTCTTTTTATTGTGTTAACTCTGATCGGCTGTATTGGACGCAGAATTTACTGCTCTATCGAATGCTGCTGGTTTCAATAGGGGCTATCAGAGTGTAAATGTGACAGTTCCTACCTGTGTAAGTCCATTAGAGACGATTCTCGAGACGTTTTCAATCGATTTTTACTGTGTAACAGAGCCGTCCAAGTGTTCCTGATATATGTCAGTCTCACTCAGAGTTACATCCACACCCTCAAAATCACATACTACTATTGCAGAAGTCATCGACCTGGATTATAGAGTTAACACAGTAAAGGAAGCGAATCGAAACTAACTTGACCTACCGGCCACACGAAGTATTTACTATTTCTTTTTCTTCATAAAATTTTAATTAAATACTATTTTTTTTTAAACTCTCACAATTAATAATTTTATTTTTATTTAAAAGATATAATTTATTTACTAAAATCTCGAAAACATCTGCTTTCTTTTTGAGTGCAATTTTTTCTATACTATTAATTATTTTAAAAGTAGGTACCAAAATTAGAAGTTTTTACATTAAAGGGTTCTATTGATAGTGACTCACAATTTCTTTATTTGAAATGGCTTCTTAGCAATGTTAATTATATTAGTAAACTTGAAATTCAATTACATCAAGAAAAAGCATGGGTGTGACTGTGACTGTATGCTCTAGTTAACAGAAAACCAACAGCTATACCCTCAAGATCTCTTGAAGAGCAAACAAAAAGTAGTCTGATTTGAAGTTTTATTAGTTGAATTAAACCAATCGAATTTTCTTGTGTTTTGCAAATATACTACTTACAACACGTTCATGATAACTACCGTTATTGTTAAGATAGTCATTGGATAAATATTGCTGAATTAAGTCAAAATGTATCCATAAAATAGGCTGTTTGATACGTGATAATTGAGAAAGGAATAAAGGATAAATATCATTATTCGTTTCTTCTTCTTGTTTCCTAATAAATAATGGAACATAATTTTCAATTTTGTATTCCAAACTCATACGAATTTCGAATGATAATGTATATTTTGAACTTGGAGAACTTGGTTTGATACCCGCTGTTCCATTCCATGGTTGTCGATGTAAATTCGGTCCAACTCGAAGTAAAAATTGCCCACAATCGGCAGATTTATTATGAATACTTAATCGTATAGAACCTGGTAATAAAAATTTCATATCATCTAAACCATATTTATTTTTTGCTTCTGTATTTGATTCATACGAGCAAATGTATTTGATTGCATTTATTAAACTTGAAAATAAAATATTTTGTCGTAATTGTTCAGTTTCTTCTTGTGATTCATAGATTTGAGCGAAAACTTTCAATTCATCTTCAGGCTTAAGTTGAGCTGGAGCTAATTCTGGATGATAGCGACTGTGCAATATTGGTTCAATCATGTCTGGTATATTTTCATTTAATGATAATTGATGAACTTTAGTTAGAAAACTGTCGCGTGTATTGTATGCAAGTAATTCATTTTTTGCATCAAAAAACGGTTTTGAAAATTGTTCAAATTTACTTGAATAAATTTCTGATCGTTTTCTAAGAAATGTTTCTAATTCTTGTGGTTGTTGAATTTTCCATTGTTGTTCTAAATTTTCGTGTGATGTTAAAATAACTTCACTACTAATACCCAATTGGATTGCTATTTCATTTAAACAATTTGAATATGAATTAAGATGTTTATCCAAAAATGTATCATAGCACGGATATCGATGGGCATCTTGCACAGTAAATATTCGAATTGGTTTAATTGTCGCATTGAATGCTTCATCAATTGATTGCATAAACCATTTAATACTTTGATTCATACTAGTTAATTCGCGTAACAATAATTCTGCTTTATCAGTATCGAAAACAATATAATCATCAGACAATTCTTGGTGTAATATATCAATAGAAGTAGCCTCTTGAGTTTTCATTTCTGTACTTGTAGAATGGCATTTTGATATTAAAATATTTTGAACAGTATTACGAAGATCGATAATTGTTTTTACGCTGGGCTGTAATAGTTTACGAAACGATTTGATTAACATTTGAGTATACTTTTCTGTTGCAATCATCATAGCTTTAACAATTGACCATAATTGTAACAATGAAATGACTTCACCTAAATCCGGTAAATAGCCATCATTTTTTGCTTTATTTCGATCACGAAATGGTAACATTAGAATAGAGAAATGCAAACCATCGCTGTGCATTAAACCTTTTCTTACAAGAGATTCACGAAATTTAAGTTGGTTTTCATTGACTGGTATTGGGCCCCGTCGAATTTTACCATTCAATAATATTTCAATAACTATATGCGCGAGAGTTATTTCTTGATTGCATAAATATGACCATCGTTCTTTTGTGTATGCTTGACGCATGGCATTGTTAGCTATTTTTTCAGCTGAACAATTTGCTTCTTCTTTTAATTTAAATAATAAAGATTGAATACCTTGAGCACCAATCTCAACGTATTGATGCGAATCTGTTGTTGAATAAAATTTGTCAAACTGAGGTTCTAATTTTTTAAATAAACTATGTGTACTTGAATCAGAATTAAATTGTGTTCTTATTGACATATTGTTTCGATGTTGCAGGTATTTTTCCTCTTTCCTTAACAAAAGAGTCTCAATTAGAACTATAACAGTCCCAGCTCAACAGTTCAGTTCCTGTCTAAAGAACTGCTCCAACAGTACATAGGTTCGGAACGATTCCAGAACTATTGCACGTCTAGTCTTAATTCCTTAACTGTTGTCACAACTTGCAATCTGATAGATCAAAAATGGTAGTCAAATTTTTAAGTCACAGAAGATTTATTCGCGATTTTCTACAGAAATGCTATCGGGCCATGAAACGCAGATATTAGGTCGAATTTCAGATGTGACGTCCATTTGGTCGATCCGCGGGGCCAATGCAAAACCAGCTATCGTATTCTTTACAGTTTTTGGAAGTTTTGATGAATAACTCATGGTTCTCTCTCTTTTAATTTGCATGCGTATACTGTGATCTTCAATTAATGTTTCACTAGCCCAAACCTGATTAGTGGAAGATTCAACTAGTTAGAAAATACCCGACTCACGTTATATTATTCCCCCCCCCTTNCCCCCCCCCCCCCCTAAGGAAAATAATCTGTTGACAGCATCAACGAAACAGATGCTATTTGTTTCTAGCTTGTGGCATTCAAGATGGTCACGATCAAGTACTATTCGCTTTCAATCTTTTTATGGAAGATTTTATGTGCTAACCGAGGAATCTATTTGAATATGGCCCTTAGCTATTCAACCTAAATTTGAAAGAAAAAAAAGTGGCACTTCATCTTCACAAGAAATGAGTAACTAGGGAATGATTATAGTAATTCACTCTCAACCTGATTCTGAATTCAATACATATGTATATCCCCTATAAGAATATTCTTTTTTTTGGGTATGGGTGTGGGGGTGTCGTAGTTACCAGCACGCGTTTCTGTCTGGCTCAAGATATCTCATCAGATGGTTTAACTCTCTACTTCGATTCAATAGAGACTAAATTCAAAATAAGATTGATACTGTTCTACTAGGATAATATAAAAAATATATTACCAAGTAGAATGATCATAAAATTCGAAACTAGTGCGTCGTAACTACCACAACGCGTTTCTATTTGGCTAAAAATATTTCATCAGGTGGTTTAATTCTCAGATTCGATTCAATAAAGAATCAATTCAAGATAAGATTGACACTGTTCTACTAGGATAATATAAAAATATATTACCAAGTAGAATAATGATAAAATTCGAAAGTAGTGCGTCGTAACTACCACAATGCGTTTCGATCTGGTTAAAAATATCTCATCAGGTGGTTCAATTCTCTGATTCGCTTCAATAAAGAATCTTGAGGATGTGGAATGTGATTATAGAAGAATGTTTTTAGAACTTCAAGCTATTAACGACGATTTTTTTGTTATTGGTACTGTTGGATAGACGCAAACGTTGTTCTTCGACTTTAATATAGTTAAAAATTTTCTTCGATGTATTTTTATGTTCTTGCTGATGTGATAACCTGACTATTGTCTGAAAACGGATTTCTTGGTTTTATATCAATTCGTACTTCTCAGTAATGGATCAAACTCGCAAATTATATAATATTATATATTAAAATGTGTACTTGAACTAAAATGATTTAAAAGAAATGCAGCGTTTAATTTCACCGACGCGTTTCGAGTTATATTTATTGATTAAGATAATGAAACACTCTTCAGGGCTCTGCTTTACAAATAAGCACAAAAAATGCAAATTATAAAAAGTGGTTAAAGTAGTTTGGAGAATACAATTCAATCAAAGAAAAAGACAATAATACAGTTGAAAGCTAGAATGTTTACAAGAAACAAATATTTTTAATTTCACGTTCATGAGCTGATGAATCAAGTTAAAGCTTCGTTTAACAATTGAACAGCCATACATACCTTAGTGGGTGTATTTTTTGTAGTATAATCATAAGTAAAATGGTTCGTAAATTTCCACAAACAGTAGCCATTTATAAAGTTATTAATATGAAGTTCTGAATTGTGGCAGTCGATGTTATCTTTCAGACAAGATTATGTTGTCTTTCTGGAAGTGACCTTGGTTGAAGTGCAACGAGAAGATTTTAGCGAAAACAGATGAATCCAAAGTGGATGTTTGAATTTCAGTCCATGTATTTACCTGTTAATTCTCAAATTTGCATGCTATTGATATTGTAAATATACGATTCAGTTCCTTGACGTTTATGAACAAGTTTGAAAATTGAGTACATTTTAAGCAACGAGAACGGTTTAACTCTCATTTCAAACCAAATATACATTTGGTTCTATAAATGTGACTTCTAAAATATTGAATTCCAATTCCAATCGATTCAATCATAATTTTAATCAGGTTGAATAATTTATAATCGTGATTCTAGATGTTTGATTTAATTCCGCTGGATTTTAGTTTCAACTATAGACTTTATATTACTTTACAATTGATTGCATTCCATATTATAAACAAAACAGGAATTTAATGGATCATATAAAGTATAAAGGCATTCCTTGATCTGAAATTATTTTTCAATTCTTTAATTATTCAACTAAAGTAGGTATTCAAGATAATGTGAAGTATAGATGGCAATATTTATCAATAAAGATGCAACTAATTCTGATGTAATTGACCAATAACTATCTTCAATATATCATTCTTTACATTAGATTATGTTCTGGTATATATTAACCGTCTTTGGAGGTTATCAACATTTCTTGTACCAAGAACCGGGATGGCTTCATTTATTAGAGATTAATCAAAATATTTCTCCCATAGAGTATGAAAACTTATAGAAAATTTTCTCATACTTTAACACTAGGTAAGGTGAACAAATATTGATTTATCATAATTGACCGATAATTTTCCTTTTTTAGGAGAATTTATAACTATTTGACGATATCGTGCATAATTATTAAAGACTAATGGTTCATGAGAGTGTGGAGTGTGGGTATGTGTGTGGTTGTTGTTATTTCCTTCATCGTCTTACGCACACTCACAAATCCAGACCCTTTGAGATACAAAAAAAACAGTAATTTGTGTGTGCTNCCCCCCCCCCCCCCCCCCTAATAGAAGCCCTCCCATATTAGAAGCCCCCTCAAGGGAGGTCGATATGAAAACGGATTAGACGCCCTGGGCTTGTATTTATTGAATAATACATTTTTTTTATCTCTCAAGATAAAATTTCACAGATTTTCGTGAGATTATTTGAACTTATCGCAAAAGAAATAGTCAAGTTCATTGAAATAATGACTCTCTTACAAGGGGAAAACAGCTGAAATCTGCTTTTTCTTATTTCTGTGATTTTTCTTATTTTCTTGATATAAAATCAATTGATTCAAAATTTGAAAAAATAAAAAAAACTACCAAAAACTTAAAAGTTTTGAAAATTCAAAAATTTTAGAAACTTAAGAATCAGAAAAAACGCTGAAAAGACTAGGAAAATCAAACCTTGAAAAAACTACAGAAATAAAAAGATCTATTTCAGCCTAAATTCATATTTTGGACAACAAATTAAAATTTTTTTCACTTAGTTAGATCGAGTCATTAATTTTTTAATTTTCTCTGACTTTTTTATCAGTGTGAAGCTAGCACGACGGAGCTAGCACGATGAAACAGATATTCAACTATAAGTCTTCTCAGAATTATTGCCGGCCCATAAAAACCAGACCATTCGATGCAGAATTTAATTCTGGATCGAATGGTGATACTTTTATCCCCCGGCAATACTTTGAGAACATTCTATCCGGTTTTTCTTGTCCTATTTAGAAGAAAACAAAGTTGTAGGTAATATTTCTTCCTAAGTATTGCCGGGGGAATAAAAGTATCACCATCCGATCCAGAATTAAATTCTGCGTCGAATGNTCAAAGATCTATAAAATTCGTGATTTCTTTTTCTCCTAGATGAAAATGATGCAACAACAGCAACAACAACAACAACATATATCCAATGTTAATGGTCAAGGGCAACCACCTGAAAAGAAATTACGCGTTGCTGGCGGTTATAATACTGGTGATCCACCAAACTATGATTATCAAGTAATTATTCCTCTAGTTTTTTTTTCAGTAACAACTTTATTTTAAATCATCAAAAACTGGTTACATGTATAGCTCCGTTGTTTTTCTTTTCGGACTAAACATTTCTTATGTTCTAACAAAAACAAAACAGATATAATATTGAGTATTTCTATTTTTTTTTTTTTCGTATAGAGAAATACTAATCAACAACAGCAACAAATGTATTCACAGCAGCAACAACGATTTTAGTCGGTTTTTCTGTATAAAAATAATATTTATTTGTTCATGTATTTCATTTTTCTTTTCGATCAATATTTGTAAATGATTTTTCTCTTTTTCTTTTCTTCCGTGTTTTTTATTAATATACCTGAATATATATCTAAAAAATAAAATGTTAATTGTATTTGTTTTGTAGATGGCTTCNTGATCAGCTTTTCAAGCTCTATCAAACCATATATAAATAAACGAAAAACAAAATTTACTCCAATTCTGCTTTAGCGGCACCTTACATAATTCAAGGATTATGTCAAAAATGGATATTTTCCCCATCAGTTGGAGCATAATCTTCTATTTAGATTGTGAACTAACCCGATGTCATGGAAATGCTCACTTTGACTTATTATGAAGAAGTTTCTTTTCTTTTGAATACCCGAAAATATTTAGTCTCATCAACATAACCTTTCGATACGTGAACATCAGAGCGCAATAGTTTGAGAAGTAGCTAATAGATATGGGACCAACAATGATGAGGAAGCCTTCAGCACTATGACGCCTGTTTTTGATATTGTTCATACATATATATATATATATATATTTGATGGTTGTACTCAATTAAATTGATATATTGAATAAATTAGCCAAGCTATTACTGATGTCGCTTGACTATAATTGTTAAGGGTAACTTTTTTGGTTAAAACTTGATTATAATAATAAGAATAAAATTCGAAATCAAGTCTTTTAAAGCGTTGGACAACTAAATCGGCAATTCTTTAAACGTTTTTGATCATTAATGCCAATTATTGATTCGCTGTTTTTACGACCAATCAATATTCTTATTTTATTTTTCGAGTATGTCAATGTCAAGTAAATCTTTTCTGTTCTCCCACACACATTTGCTATTTTTCTTGAAGAATAATATTCTAAATGACTTTAGTATACGAAAAAAAAACAGTCATAATATCAATTAGTCATAATGATCACTGAAAAGTCTTTACAAACCATATATAATACAAAATTTACGCGTAGCAGCGTTCTCCTATGAGATAAATATATTTCTTAAGTTTCAATAGGTATTTCTTATCGAATTTTTATTTTATTGTATTTTATATTTTAATTTTTATCTCGTATACGATTATGTATTTATTGATAGTAGCTTAACACATTTATAATACAGATATTTGCTACACTAATAATAATCAGTAGTTCCAAAGAAACTTAACAGGAGTAAATTACTGTTTAATTATGAAACAGAAAAAAGTATGATGTCTACATTTCATAAATAATACTAGTTTATGATAAGCAAAGAAAATATGAAAATGAGTAATATGTTTTTTCCTTGTTGTGATTTCAAAATGAGATTAAGAATTCGACAAAAAAGAACATTTAGAATTTTGTTTGGAATGATACAATAAATTACATAAAATACTTTTCTAGTTACGAGCTTCCTAGCAACGGTGTAGCTTTTCATTGATTGAAGTGTAACAGTCATACAGTATGCACCTCAAACAAACTGCAGGCATGACACCATATTTTCGATGTCAATTTCAATAAAGTATGTGTAATATACGCAATAGTCGATACTACGTACATGCTAATTTTTATAGAATATATTTATCTATATCGATTAGTCTTATCAGAAGGCGAAACATTCAAGTTTTGTTGTGTTTTTTAATCACGAAAGATTTTCGTCTTTCTTCTACGAATGCTTAGCGCTTAGTTATTTATTTCATTCCGTCATTTTCAAAAAGAACACTTAACATTTTTCTTCTAACCTGTTCAATTTTGCCAACATTCATTCTGAATCATCATTCTCTAATTCGAATGACTTCCGTTGAATTTTGTATTTTATTTTTCAACGAAAAAATGTGAAGTCCTAGCAGTTATCCTAGTCAATATTTTGTATGTGCTACTCATTCTTCTATGAAGATATTTGATACTAAACTAATCCGATTAAATATACTTGATTTTAATTTAAGTTTTTTTAATTGAAAAAAAATAAAAGTTTTACTTTTTTGTATTAATTGATATTTTTAGAGTATTATCGGTTTTTTTTGAGCCATTTTGGCAAAATGTAATGGGTTTAAATAATCAAAATTTTGCACTAAATTAAAAAGCAAACATGGATGCCGATTTCAAGGCTCAATTAGATCAAGAACGAACTAAAGTCGAAGATGCATTTGATTTTCTTGGTTGTAAAGTTGGCCGAGGGACATATGGACATGTATATAAAGCAAAGAAAAAAGACGGGTAAGAGTATATAACCAACCATAAAACCTTGAAATCTAGACATGCACATAACGTCGGTGTTATTTGATCGATTCCTTTTTTGCTTTTTACCGTAAACTAAAATGAAATTCTTTTGACATAAATGGTTTTTTTCATTCTTGTCTTCCTGTGGTAATATTTATTATTATTCTTTATCTTTTCGATTTAGGAATGATACACGAGATTATGCGTTGAAGCAGATTGAAGGTAAACCAGGAAGCTATAAAAAATCCATAGAAAATAATTTTATGTTTTTGTTGCTTTTTAGGTGCTGGTCTGTCAACAAGTGCCTGCCGAGAAATCTCTGTAGGTCTTTTTTGTTTTGATTTTGCAAAAAAAACAGACTTACTTTTTTAATAGTTATTACGAGAATTAAAACACGTAAATGTTATCACATTACAACGAGTTTTCCTCTCTCATGCTGATCGTCGAGTTTATCTTTTATTTGACTTTGCTGAACACGATTTATGGGTAACAAGTTTTTATAGGAAAATTGATATTCTAAAACTTCTTGTTTCTTTGTTTCTTTCTATTAAAAGCATATTATTAAATTTCATCGTTCAGCCAAACAGAATAAGAAAACTGTTGCATGTGCACGTGGTATGGTGAAATCTTTACTCTATCAAGTTCTAGCTGGTATTCATTATCTACATGCAAATTGGATCCTTCATCGAGATCTTAAACCAGCTAATATATTAGTTATGGGAGAAGGTATTGAACGTGGAAGAGTTAAAATTGCCGATATGGGTTTTGCACGTTTATTTAATTCACCTCTAAAACCAATGGCAGATTTAGGTAAATGACAAATTTATGACGTCTATAAGTTGTTTTAAGAATCTCTAATAAGCATTCATGCGAGTCTTTACGCTTTATTGGTTGTATGACTAGTGAGAGGGTACAAAGTCTAAAATAACTAAAAAAAAAAGGTGTCATTTATTTTCCTGTATTTATCATCGTAATAATACAACTATTGTAAATTATAAAAATAGTTACAGGGAGTAAGATGTATCGAATGAAATAATCGTCGATGTAGAAATAAAAAACGAAGAACTATTTACTTAAGTAGTCATAAATATTTGGTAGTTTTCAAATGGAAGCAAGCATTTACTATTCTACGTACTACATATTAGTGATTAATAATGAAATTAACATCTGGAGAAAAGAAAAAAAACTAGTCGGTACTGATCGATTCGATCAATATAAGTGTTTTTGAATATCATTTCGTTTGGTTCTAGAGTGCTTTTTTTTTGTTTTATAAATAATTAATGATTAGCAAACAAATGACTTAACTAATCAAATAAATTGAAAGAATAAAATAATATCAGTAAAAATAAATACGCTGAGCAAGCACACAATGGAGAATATGCTCGTAATTTTGACTTAATACGTACTGAATCGAGTTTTTCAATCCTGATAATTTATTTTTATGGGTTCAGGAAATGTAATTTAGTCATGGCATAGAAATATCTTTTCTAGGATTAGTTCGTATAACATCTAAAACTATTCTCGGAAAATTATTATATGATTTCTTGATGGTTTAGCAATTTTTTTAATTACTGTCTGATTAACGCGATCATTGTTCCCCTCGTGGTTCCTCTATGAGGTTTCTTTTTTGATATGTCTAAGCGAGACCGAATAATTGTTTGAATACGATTAACATCATATTTAGATCCGGTTGTTGTTACATTTTGGTATCGTGCACCAGAACTATTACTTGGTGCTCGTCATTATACAAAAGCGATTGATATTTGGGCCATAGGGTATTTTATAATAATTAAAAACTACTTTCAAAATACTTTCCTTCATTTTTCTAGATGTATATTTGCAGAACTACTTACTTATGAACCAATTTTTCATTGTAAACAGGAAGATATCAAAACCAGTACACCTTATCATCATGATCAACTCGATCGAATATTTTCTGTTATGAGTTTTCCAATAGGTAATAGATTTCAATAGAATTTAATAAATTCAAACTTTTTCAAAATTTAATTTCAAGACAAAGATTGGGAAGATATGAAAAAGATGCCAGAATATGCACGTCTATCAAAAGAATTTAAAAAGAGCAAGTAGGTGCTTTACTTAAAAGGGTTGGCTGTCATAATGTCGAAAGGAAAAAAGTCGAAAAAATTATATTGACATGAAACATTGTCAGTTAATATTTTAGAGAATTGTAAACAATATAATGTATGTTTTTTGTATGAGATTAAGCTGAAATGTTAAGGGTGAGAAAATGTTTTTTAAAATATGTCATTTTTTCACGAGCTTCACGAACCTCAAGTTTTTCTTTTCCTGGAAGGTGACTATGATTGCCAACAGTTTTCATCAATCGATTATCTTAATCAGTATGAACTTTAGTTGCAAAATAATTAAGAGCGCATATCGAATCTTTATTAGTTGTTGTTACTTTATTTTACTTGTATCAATAGTTAGTCATCCCTGCCGATACTAACTAAAATTCTACACTAGTAAAATTATAAGAAAAAACAATGAAGTATATGTGGTTACAATCGCCATATACTTGAGGCATCATTGTTTTCTTATTTTTCACTTTCGACATTTTTCCAGCACAGCTTTAAAAGTTTATTGAAAAAAGAAAGGAAAACTTCGTCTGCTATTTTTCTTCTAGTTATGCAAATTGCAGTTTAAATAAATACATGGAGAAACATAATGTACGATCCGATAGTCGAGCATTTCAATTGTTAGTACGTCTACTTACGATTGATCCAACAAAACGACTAAATGGTATGAGTCTTTTGTTTTCGTTAGTACTCTGTATTCGTTGTTTTCTATAGCTTTAGAAGCAATGAATGATCCTTATTTTAAAGAAGATCCTCGGCCCACTGAAGAGTGAGTATTTTAAAAGAAAGAATTATTCTATTTCATGTGTTATCATTATTTTTTTTGAAGTGTATTTGAGGGTCAACCGATTCCATATCCTAAACGTGAATTCATCACTGATGACGATTCATCCGATGTCACTGGCGCGCATGTATCGAAAATTGAATCAACCATAATGGTCAAAACAGAAGCATCTTCAGTTGTTCTTACACAACAACAAACCTCACATTTAAATCACAGTCAACAATCAATAACAACACAACAGCAACAGCAACAAAATGTGCACATCAAACAGCAACCACAACAACATAATAATATTGTTCAGCAGGCACATCCTCAACAAGTAAGTTGAATATATGACGGATATCATTTGTATTATTCTTTCAAAGAAGAAATATCGATGATTTGATAGAGTTAATAATTACAAATTAGTCATTTTGTACAAACAAAAATACTTTTAGAATATATTCTCAGCTTGAATTAAGTTTCTGCTTATGATTATGAAAAACACATTTCTCATTATTGTTTTAATGAACTTCTCAGAGATTGAATAAATTAAAACAAAGGAACAATTTTTAAAGAATGCTCTTAGATGAGATATAAATAAATTCTCAAGATTTGCAAATAATAGACTTCACGAAGTTATAACTGGTGCTAAAAAACGTAAGCTCTATATCTCTCTCTACGGGAAATGTCTTTCCAAAGAATTTTCTATATACATATCTCTACTTTCAAGAGGGCTGCGCAAATACAAATAGATTTTGTATTATTGAAAATTATATACCTGAGCAACTCAGAATAAGTGGATATGTACTATCATGTACTCCTATAATATATCCATAAAAAGCTAGAATAGGTAGATATATTATAAGAGTACACGATAGTAACCCCC